>ML822286.1:35571-63812 GCA_009831015.1 Picea engelmannii | reverse complement strand
AAGACTCGCTAGAATGGTGGCAGCTTATCTCTGAGAAGAGATGTGACAGCTACTCGCATTCGCAAGAAGATGATTACAATGAGGCTCGGAAGGCCCTTTTACAATAGACGGGAATGCCAAAAGTCCTAGACATCCAAAAACCTAACCCTAGGAGATGAAGCACCAAAAGTCATGAGGGCCCCGTTTGGGTAAGTGAGTACATCAACTTCTCGAGGTCGTAACTTTTGCATACGATCTTCGTTTTAGGCGTGTGATAGCTCGTTGGAAAGGTATTGTCGAGGAGATTCATTTTGGGGGCTCAATCATGCCTTTGGCTATCATTGAGAACCTCGATCTCGAAAAACCTTCATTTGGACCCTCAAAATGGCCCCGGAAGTTAAAACCTGCTAAAAATAGTAAGTTGCCAAAATGGCCAGAAAACTGTTTTGAGCCATTTGGAAAAGGTGGGTGGCCACCGGTATCCACTTGGATCATCTTCCCCTCTCTTGGACCCATATCCCCCTTGTTACTCCTCATAAACCTCTTTGGTGGATTTTTTAATATATTTTATATTAACCTTTCATACATGGATTTACATAAATTAAGCAGACCATAATAATATTACATCATGGTGACTAGCCATGCATAACTTAAACATAAGTCACTAAGCGTTAGTCTAAGATGTCCACCATTCTTTAGTTGGAACTTAGTGGCCTTAGGTTCCACCCTAGAACTATTTACAATGCATTTATATTGCGGGATCATTATAATGCAAACCCACCCGACTTGACACCAATCAAATAAATCATGTCATTACAACATGTTCATATATAATTAAATATAATCTAGTGGTTCAAACTCAAATATTATAGAAGCTAGGAAGTAAAGGTAATTAAGCTACTTGCAAATAAATAAACAAAGAAAATGTGCAATTCCTATTTTAGATTTCTATTCATTATGATTGTAATTTGTACAATAAGTCTTTAAGTTGAAAAGCTATTGGTTTATTGATTAAAATAATAATTCAACTTTCAAAATTAATAATAGTTTATATTTGGAAACACTTATGTGAAATTAATTTTAAAGACACAATTTTAATTAAACTATGATATTAAAAAAATAAAGTCTATTACATAGTTGTACAAAGTGACGAGCCAAAAAAATATATTGTACAAAATCAAAATAGACCATATAAGCAAACCATAAAATAATTTTTTTGGGTCTATACCATGTCTTAGAAACTTATGCACTTTGAAAATGTATTAGTGGATCCATACAATCCCATTTAAGCTTTTAAGAATCCACAATAAAAGTGATTAGGTACATAGTAAGATTTTGGATTACTTTATGTTGTGAACTAAAATGTGAAACATGTTTTTTTCTCTTTTAGTGCAACGTATTAGCAAAACTAAAAAAGTTAACTACTTATATTAATTAAATTAATTAATTATGTTGTATTTAGAGATTACCGTTATGTGAGCTAATGTAACTAAAAAAGTGAATTAGTTATATTTATTAAACTATAGTTAAACTAGTTCATTATGTTGTATTTAAAGATTACCTAAGTTATGTTAGCAAATGTTTGTTTCTAAACTTGTTGAAATTGCAATCTTGTTTAGGTTGTAACCTAAGAGGCCAAGAGAATGACAACCTAATAGTAGAGTGGAAGCTACAAGCACCAATCTATGGCATGAAATTACTTTAAAATTTAAAATTATGGAATGAGATTAGAGTAAGATAATCATGTAACATTACTTTGAGAATTTTAAATGGCCTTTTAAGAAATAAATCTGAATTAACTAATTTTTATATTAAAATATGAAAGAATAATAAATTAAAAATACAAATCTATATTTAGAAATTAAAAATAAATTGTGTTTTTTTTTATGTTTAATCTAGATTGTAAAGTTTATAAAAAATTATATATAATTTTTCCATTTTAAATAATTGTTAAATATGTTTTTTACATTAAACTACATATATTTAAATTCAAAGGAAAAAATTGTGCTTGCATTAACAACTAAAATAAAATGTAAATGTAAACATTGCAAAACTGAGAAGAATAAAAGAAAAGTATGGTTTTGTCTACACATAATGATGTAACTTATTATAAAATAAATTCAAAAAACCTCTTCAAATATACTCCCATGAAAAAAATTATACTTGCATTAACATCTAAAATAAAATGTAAATATAATCATTAGAAAATTGAGAAGGATGAGAGCAATCATAATATTATGTGTCCCCTCTCTTTACAAATTTTAAATAAAATTATAATATTATTTGTTAATGAAAATATCCCCTTTACTAACTTCATAAAACTTTGGTTTTGTCTGAAGTAAAGCAATGCATACAGATTCTTAAGAAAAACAAAAATTAATCAATGGCTCATACACATGGTACACAAAGATTTACGCTCAAAACCCTTAACCGGGAGAAAACCATCCTTCCTTGGTGCCGCATCTTTCAACTATTCATTGTATTAATTCCACCATTCACCATACAATATATACAATATTTTAGGTATTTCGTAGCTACCAAAACCCTAATCCAGGATTAATTTAGAAAACCGCTAAAAATAGCAAAATCCGCTAAAATAGAAAAAACTGCCCCAAAAAACAAATTTCGAGGCGCTACCCCAAATGCTACACATAACCAGGGGGGCCAAACCTAGCCCCCTTGGGACCCCCCCAGGAAAGTACCTGATGCACACAACACAATGAAGGAAGGAAGTTGGGATCGTCAGACACAGTTGTCAAATCTGACGTGCCCACACACACACACATGCAAAGAATATAACACATACCCAACAATAATGATGTAGTTGCACATCAAGATCTTGATATTGTATCAACAAACATAGACCAATAACCCCAAATGTTCTAGACTTTTTCCTATGAAATAAATAAATAAAAACTCTTCAAATATACTCCCATGACAAAAATTATACTTGCATTAACAACTAAAATAAAATGTAATTAGAAAAATTAGAAAATTGAGAAGAATGAAAGAAATCATAATTTTATTTGTCCTGATCCAGATTGGATCATTATACAAATTTTCATCTATCTTCGTACTTTCTAGGTGGAAAAAATTGGAGGAATCAACTTGTAGGGCCATTTTAGTGGTAGGTCCCAGTTTGGAAAATTGGGGTCCACAACCTTTCAGAGCCATTTTGAGGCATGTTATCATGTTTGGATCTTGTTCCCACACACTAGATGGTGCTCTACACTCCAAGAACTTTACAACAGTGCATAAAACACCTCAATTAGAGCTCATGTGCAAAAGTTATGCCTCCCGCAAGTTGACATACCTTGTTAACTACCATGGTACGAGCAAATGTCATGTCATCCCCCATTAATCACACATATGTGGATAGCCACGTGTGGAATTTCAAGAATATTATAAAAGGTCCAAACATAATCACTAATTGTGGGTTAAGGAAGTCCAAACCCTAACTGTAGACAACTATCGATCTATGTTAAATACCATCCCGCTAGGAGGAGAAAGGAGTTCCATTTTTTTGTATTGTAATTGTTCCATAGTTGAGAAGAGCATCCAAGGAGTGGTATTTTGAGAGCATAATAGAGGAGATACAATATTCTATAGCATTCGTTCAGGCCACAATGTCTAAGACAACTCCATAGCGAGTGCCTCTTTCTTTGTACTTCCTTTTCATAACTGAAGAAAAGAGAGCAAAGCATAAGCCTCACCTTTTAGCTGGGTTTTCTGCCATATTGGGTTTGATAGGATATATATTGTGTTCAATTGTGTGGTTGGTGTGTATATTTTTTCATCTTCTTTCATTTTCGTATTCAATTATTTTCATAAATCTGAGCAAAGCTAGTAGTAAATTAATCTGGGATATAAGGAAAATTAGTCTGCATAGTCTACTATTTCAAAATATTATAAGATTTGATGTGATGAGTTGTTCCAGTAGAATATCCATGAAAATTTATAGATCATATCGATATCAGAGCCAAGTTTCGTTGGGGTATGTGTAGCAAGTTGTAGGGTCTAGGAATTGTCTTAAAAAGAAAGTCGTAGAACCCTAGTCATGGCAGATGAGTCTGTTCACAACAACCCTCAAGATCCATCAAAAGAGAGATTTTCAAGGATGGAAGAGAAATTAATTGATATCTCTTGCAATATGGCCCTCATCATGACATCTCTAGAAAGAAAGTTTGGACTGTCCAGGGAGGATATAGGTTCTAATTCAGAGATCAGATCGGAGGTGGGTGAAACTGAGAGAAAATGAAGACCCAAAAAAGGAGTCAAGGAAACACATGTCATCCACTTAGTGAACTTGTGAAAAAACATGTGTGTTTGTGGGATATTAAAGAAGACACTTAATTTCACTAGATATTGAAAAATGCCTCACAAAATCCTTTTCCTGAACCCCCTTCCAATACATCTTTCCAATAAAAAAACCGTTATTTTTACTAGATATTTCATATATTTTTCTAGATGCCCCTTTTTATACCCCCAAATACCTATAAACCACCCCATGCCCCACACCCCCCCTAATACCTACGATATATTGACCCTATTTTTCATAATTTTAAAACCCCCTTTATGAATGAACGTGATAAGATATTGATCAACAAGGTGAAGCTCCCATGCGAGGAAAGAGCTCAAGAAAGAGCATCCCAACTCCAGTGCCATTACTCCTTTACAATACTTATTTAAAATGGAAGCATAAGTGGATATAAATCCATACCAAGGTGAGATCGATGCAATAAAGTTGAATCATTGGTTGCAACAATTAGAGGTTTATTTTAATGTCCACCATATAGAGGAAGAAAAACATATTTCATTTGCTAGATTGAAATTAGAGGGCCATGCATTAACATGGTGGGAAAGTCACATGTATACACTTAGGTTGGAGAGTGATCCACTAGTAATTACGTGGGAGGATTTCAAAACCCTTATTAAGTCCCAACTCTACCCTATTGGGTATGTAGAGGACCAATGGATCCGTTGGCATTGCTTTAGACAAAGGCAGGGGCAGAGTGTGCAAGAGTACACCACTAAATTCATGAATATGGATATCATGTTAGGTATCTCTCCCAAGAACCCATATGTACTTTGCAAGTATTTGATGGGTCTATAAATTCATTTGTGAATGCAAGTGATTCCCTTCAATACTAGGACAACTGATGAGGCTTATATGCAAGCACAATATCTAGAAAATATAGGCCACAAAAAAGGATATCCAAGTGGTTCCAAACAAAAGTAGCACCAGGACACTTCCAAGGAAGGAAATAAGAAGTGGAAAGGGAAAGAAAAGAAGATGAAAACCACTGCACATTAGTGAAAGGATCAAAGTAACCACTGTAACCATTTCATTATCGATGGTCACACTGTAGAAAAGTTCTGGAAACTACAATAGGAGATGAACACTAAGAACCATATGAAGGATGCTAAGACGAATAATATTCCGACCATGGATTCAACCAATCAGGTAGAGATCAACTTAGATGTGGATGAGAATATTGCTTGCACTTTAGTGAAGAAGGAGGTGAATTTGAGTAACCTTCATCAGAAGGAAGAGAAGGAGATGACGAAACTCTTCCATATCAAGATCCATGTTAAGAAGACCAAGGTAGACACTCTAATAAATTTTGGTTCATAATAAAATCTCATATAAGTCAATCTTTTCAGAAATCTTGTGTTGGAGGTTCATGATCATCCTAGCCCATATCCACTAGGGTGGGTAAACAAGGATGCAAAGATTAAGGTCACGAAACAGTGTAATATCAAATTTGTTGTAAGTGCATATTTTATTGATGAAGTGAATTTATATGTAGTACCCCTTGACGTGTGTGGTGTAGTGTTTGGAAGCCCCCTGCATGTATTTGAGGGATGTGATCTTCACGTGGAAAGAAAAATAATATCACCTGATCAAGGATGGGGTGCCTTTCATCATCAATGAGCATACATGTAAATCAAAGATATTACTGGTAAGTGCCAACCAAGCCAAAAATTTGATTAGTTCAAGTAAGAAGTATGTTTTTCTTTTCGTACGAGAGAATTAGCCTGGTGATGAATCAATAGGAGTAAAGGAATCCCTGGAGGGATGTACCAAAAATAATAAACAATAGTTGGAGGAGTTTTTGTAGACATACAAAGGAGTGCTCCAGGAACTTAAAGGAATACCACCTAAGAGGGAAGTGGAGAATGAGATACAATTGTTTCCCGACTCCCCATTACCAAATATTGGGTTCTGTAGACAGTTTGTTCTGAAAATAGATGAAGTGAAGAAATAGTTGCAATAACTGATGGATCAAGTAGTAGTTCAACTAAGAAACTCACCTTGTAGGTCACCTATCATCATTGTACCCAAGAAGGATGGGACTTGGAGAATGTGTATTGACTACAAAGATTTGAACAATATTACCTTCAAGAATAGGTACCCTCTGCCTAGGATTGATAATTTGTTGGACCAGTTACAACATGCCAAGTACTTCACCAAGTTGGATCTCAAATTAGGATACCACCAGGTATGTTTTTCAAAGAATAATACAACTAGAATATCGCCTTCAAGACAAGGAAAGGTTTGTATGAATGGTTGGCCATGCTATTTGGTTTATGTAGTACACCAACTACATTTATGAGACTGATGAATGGTGTATTGCACCCATATTTAGATTCATTTATTATAGTGTATTTGGATGATTGGTTTATATATATACCTGGGAGGAGCACGTGCCACATTTCATGTAGGTTTTAGATATTCTAAAAAGGCACCAGCTATTGTCTAACCTCAAGAAATGTGAATTTTCTCAACAATCATTGGTGTATTTGGGGTATGTGATCAGTGTAGGAGAGCTCAATATAGATCCTTCAAAGATGGAGGCCATCATAAAATGACCAGTTTCTACAAATTTCACTGAAGTTTGGAGCTTTGTTTGGGAAAAACAATACTTATAAAAGTTCATAACATTATTTTCAGCAGTATATGCACCACTGCATGCCATAACATCGAGCGATAAGAGTTTCCAATGGGGAAAGAATTAGTAGAAAGCTTTCAATGATCTAAAATGAAAGATTAGTTCTCACATTGCATAACTTGCAAAATCCCTTCGAAGTGGAGACAAATGAAAGTGGGTATGCTATGGAAGCAGTTTTGATGTAAGGAGGTAAGCCAATATGCTATCATTCTAAGATGTTTCATGGGGGAGTTTTGAACTACCCTACATACGATAAGGAGTTTCTATGCCCTAGTTCAAGCTATTAATAAGTGGAAGCACTATCTGATGGGAAAGAAAACCATTATCCACATAGATCACTAGCCACTGTAGTATTTGCAAGCCCAGAGTAAGCTTCAACAAACCAACCATTACAAGTGGATTGGGTTTTTGTAGCAATTTCATCTAGTCGTCAAGTATAAGAAAGGTAGCACTAATAATCTAGTAGACATGCTTTCAAGGCCACCCACATCCAAGATTATAGACTTGGGAACTCTTATTCCCATGGAGGCTTTTACCCATGATGCATACAAAGAGGCATACAAAAAATATGAGGACTTCAAAGAGGTGTTACAATAGCTACAGGGCCAAATTCATGTAGAAGAAGGTGACTAAAAGGCCAACTATCTTCTGCAAAATGGGTTGCTCTACAAGCTAGACAAGCTCTACGTTCCTAAAGGTGAAATATTACAACTTATCAGAGATTCTCACACCTCCATGGTTGCAGGACATTTTGGTGTTGGGAAGATAGTTGCTAACTTAAAAAGGTATGTGTACTGACCCATAATACAAAAATATGTAGCATGACATATTAGAGGATGCATACTTTATTGTACCAACAAGCCTAATAAGAGAAAGCACGATCTATACCATCCCTTATCTATACCCACTCAACCTTGGGAAAGCATTTCCATGGATTTTGTGTGTGGTTTACCAACAAATTGGAAGGGACATGACTATATTTTTGTGGTAGTTGACAGGTTCAACAAGATCTGCATTCTTATGCCTTATAAAAAGACCATGAAAGGACAAGGCAGAACAAACATGTTCTTTGAACAACTCTAGGTGCACTTTGGGATACCAAGGAGCATAATCTCATATAGGGATACCATATTTCTCAATGCCTTTTGGACTACACTTTGAGAGAAGATGGACACAAAGTTGAGGAGATCTACAACATTCCATCCATTGATAGATGGGTAGACATAAGTAGTCAATAGGACATTGGTACAACTTTTGAGGGATTACATTCAGAAGCATACAAATACACAGGATGCAAATTTGTTCTATATTTAGCACTCCTATAACATAGAACTCCACACTTCTACTAGTAAGTCCCCTTTTGAAATTTTCTTTGGGTATTTACAGCCTTTTCCCTTGGATGTTGTATATGGATAGAAAGGAGGAGTGAGGGAATACATCATAGGAGAATCTTTGAAAACAGAGAAATTCGTTGAAAATATTATACAGATCCATTTGCAAGTATAGGAGACATTNTTTGGGTATTTACAGCCTTTTCCCTTGGATGTTGTATATGGATAGAAAGGAGGAGTGAGGGAATACATCATAGGAGAATCTTTGAAAACAGAGAAATTCGTTGAAAATATTATACAGATCCATTTGCAAGTATAGGAGACATTAAAGAAATCACAAGAAAAATATAAGGCTAGACATGATGAACACAAAACCAAGAAGTCATTTAAAGTGGGAGAGATAGTTTGGTTACATGTGAACAAGGAAAGACTACACGGTACTGGTAAGAAGATCAAGGCTTTGTGGTATGGTCCTTTCGAGGTATTGGAGAAGGTGGGAGATAACACCTATAAACTCAGTCTATCCCCATACATGCTCATTTACTCAACAATAAATGTGGATAGTTTAAAGCTCTATGAACCTTCCATGTTAGAAAAGTTGATAAAAAAATATAGTTTTCAAAAAAAAAATCCAAAACTAAAGTCCACATAATTTATTTAAGAAATCTCAACTAATAATAACATATCACAACATTAAAGGATCCAATAAACATTTTAAATCTCAACTAATAATAACATATCCACAACATTAAAGGATCCCATAGTAGATGCAAATGCTTCAAAACCATATATTAGTTTCTTTGTTAAAAAACTATATCCCATTCAATAAATTAACACAATGGAAATTTCATACTAGATGCCAATGCTTCAAGTCCATATATTAGCTCCTTTGTTCAGAAAATATATCCGATTAATAAATTAACATATGGGCAATCCTTTCAGTTCAACACGACATGGATAAGGAAAAGGGAAAATAACTGAAGGTTTTTTGAAACCCTAAGTTGAAACGAACTCAAACACCGATCTGTACCCAAGAATTCATTGCTGAGAAATGCCTCGTGGAAAGTAGATTCATTTCCTCTAAAGTGAAAGCACCAGTATTATCGGTAGCTGAAACTTTTTCACAAGAGGGGCACACGGTGAAACTTTTTCCTGAAACAAACTTGTTACATTTGTCTTATGTATAATAGAAAACTGTAAATAAAATAGTGCCCAGTAGATCAAAAATTTTCCGCATGAGAAGATTGTCGAAATTTAAAATTTTCAAATACACCGAGTTTGTATCTTCTCCCCTCGAACTATTATGATACACTTGGCTAACAACCAAATTACACTTCCAAATAAGTTATGTAATAGTCGATTCCAAAAAAATTTATTTCAAATCTTAATGTTTATATCTAAAATACAATGAAAGAATAAAGTGCATGGACTAACCTTGCTTGTCTATTCTAGAACCACACTTCAACTAGTAGTGTGGAGATTCATTTGCACGGCCAAGGCTTACTTTCACTTTTGCTGATTGCTTGGTAGCAACCCACATTCTCTTGAAATCCATGGTGTAGCCGCTCTCTTTGATGACGCGTTGGTAAAGAACCAAAAGGAGAGAATGCTGCATGCACCACTTGGTAAAGAAGGGTACGAAACATACATGCTAATCATGCTAATCATGTTAATCATCTTTTTTTGATGACGGACATACATGTTTTATTATGCAAGGAAGTTAATAGTTGAAATCAAAGCCCTTCACCAAGGAAGCATAAAAAATAGTGTCAATTAAAATTCCATGTGTGATTAAAAGCTCATTAAATCTGGCCATTTCCGATGTACCCCTATCCTCATAAATATGGAAAATAAATAAATAACTCTTAATATTAAATACTTACTGTGAAACAATGCTTGCTATTAAGCATTTAAGATCGTTCCTCTTCTACCTTTCCATTATCATCCTTTCCTCTACAATAATTTTTAACACACACACACACACACACACACACACATATATATATATATATCGATTGCAGTTGCAATTGCAGGCATCCAAAAGTATGGAGCAAAGTGAACAGTTGGACTTGCATAAATACCAAATCTCCAAGCAAGATAAGATCAATTAAGCAACTCTTACCAAGGATCGTGGCTCCTCCTCCTTATTATAATCACCTTCATTTTTTGCACAAACAATGGGCACAATTAATCACCTTTTAATCTAAAATTCTAATCTTATGGTTAACAATTGAAGATGATGGCATATTCTTAGTCATACTCTCTAATCAATGGATGAAATTTAATGCTCATAATTTCCTTGCATTTCTGAATGCTTCCGTTACCTTGTTTACTTTTTCACATTTACTTAATATGATTAAGAAATTACTTCTCTAACCATTGATTGACAAGTTAACTGACTAAGAAAAAATAATATGTATAAAACTCTACATTGCCACGTTCCTTGAGATTAAGCGTTTGTAGTTGGACACAGTGGTAGCTACGACAGTGGTAGCTGGACGCAGTGGTTAAGCTGGGCATCGTTTCAACTAGCACGGCGGCGTTTCAACTAGCATGGTGGTGGTTCATGTGTTGTTCTATATTCATCATAATCGTAATAGAAGTTGGTTCTATTACGATTCTGATTCAATGAATCGGTAGTCAGTACAAAGATCGATTGTTTGACATCTTGCTTGGTTGGGGGAGAGAAATAGTACAATAGGTTTTTTCGACATCAACAATTATAATATGCATATTTCATTTACGAACCTTAATTATAAGAGAAACCCTAATTAGGGTTTGTAAATGGAATTAGCCTTTCGGCATTCATCAACCACAATCATGTGGTTGTGCTAGTTATTAAATCAAAAAGTTTGGAAGAGTTTGGAAGTGCTTACCGTTCTTTAAATAGTGTTTTCTCACAACATTTTGTCCTAGTTTAACGTTTTATGTTTTGGTGTTTTTTAGGCGATATTGTTTTAGGATATTTGCTCAAAATCCATCGAGAAATTGTTAGATCCGCATATTTAAGTGATTATTTCTGTATAATCTGAGTGTCCTAGGAGTTTTTGAGCTTATTGAATCTATTTCTACATTCAAAAATGATTTTTAAAGAACAAAAAATAGTGATTTCATGAAGATTTATGTAGCCAAATTTCGACTAAAAATAATCCTTTCTTTACATAATAAAGATTCATAAAGATTTACTGTGGATGATCCTTTCTTGGATTACAAAAGAGATTTTAGAAAAACTAAAATAATCAATTTTATTTTGTTTACTTTTGAAATTTGGAAAAGAAGGGTATTTCATGGGTATATTGGTAAAGATTGGATATTCCAAAATATTTAAGAGGGAGGGGTCTAAAAAATATTTTATCGTTTTCAAAAGATTTCGTAGCCAATACCATTTAGAGACTAATCAAAGGGGAGGGGATTATGGGTTCAAGATTTTCATCAAAAGTATATTGCTCCTAAGTTTATAGAGGACTCGCTCATAAGACCTCAAAAGTTTTTACATATTGTTTCAGTGATACAGAAAATTGGTGTGTTGGCTTTTCCCTTAGTTGGCAAGGGTTTGGTTTGGAAAGTTGGGGATGTCACAAAGGTAAGATCGGGGAAGGATCTTTGGGGTTGGGAGTAGTGTGGATCACAAGATTCTTGAGTTAATGATTCAAACCTTAAGGGAAAAAGGTTTCTTTAAACTTTCTCAAATTATAGATTCAATTTTGACAAATATCTAGGGTTAAGAGTGACTCTCAACTAATTATTTGGGTTTTAGAGGGGAAGATGCATAGGTATCGTGTTTCTTTATTTCTTAGTTGAAGTCAAGCCATGCAAGACTTCAAGAGAAATAAGATTCATTGATATGGGTTAAAACTCCTTCAAGTGTTTATACTTCAAAGTGGGGTTATCTTTCCTTAAGTGGAGGAGGTAAACAAAGAGATATTGTTTGGTGGTGGAGGGGTGTTTGGAAATTCCATTGCCCTACAAAATGAATTTTTTTTATGTGGCTCCTCCTAAATAATAAATATTTAACATGGGATAACCTTTAAAAAATAAATAGATAGGGGCCACGGAGGTCCTCCCTTTGTATTGTTGTGATGAGACCAATCTTCACATGGCAATGCAATTCTCCTATTCCAAACAAGTATGGTGGGAAATCAAAGCTTTAATAGGTACAAAAGATCTGTGGTATGGAAGTATAGTGGAAGCCTTTTATCATGAAGCTTAAAAGACAAAGACCCAAAAACCTTAAACATCAAAACCCTAACCTTGGAATATGAAACACCAAAAGTATTGTGGGCCCCAAGTTAGTTAGTTGATACGTCAACCTCCCAGGGGCACACTGTTGCATAAGATTTGAGTTCAGGGAACATAATAGCTCGTTGGGAAGAACTATCCAAGGATTACAACTTTTGTCTAGGGCTAGGTAATGCCATGGAATTCCATGGCCCCTTGAATTCCAAAAAAACATCATTGGCATTACATGGCCCCTCGAATGTCCAAAAAATACCATTGGCATTTTGTGGCCCCTTGAATGGAAAAAAAAACATGGGTAGAATTCCTTGTCCTAAAAACACGGTTGGCATTCCCTTGCCCCACGAATGTCCAAAAAACACCATTTAGGGCCTCAAAATGACCCCGAAAGTTTGGAACCTAAAAAATCATAGAAAAATTGCCAAGAAGATATAGAAACATTGAGTCAATGAAAGAGGGGGGAGACCACCAATATCCACCTAGATCATAAATGGATGAGAGTTGAACAAAAGTGTCAAAACTTTCTTTTGCTTCCTTTTTTGAGGAGGTTCTTTAGACCTATAATTATGTTGATAGGCATTCCTATTTTGGAAATATGATGGAGGGTACAAAATTGGACAATGGGGATACACCAATAGTTGCATGTTCTTTTAATATCAATTGTTCAATAATTTAGTTGTTTAATTGTTAATTACAGGTTTAGAGAAATATGTAGGGTTAGTGGATGAGAAATGTCTAGTTGACCGATGAGAGATATTTGAATGGATGGTGATCCCTATCATCATCGCCATCCACTACTAATGTGGATGTGATAGTGTAACATCCTAGGTTTTGAACCCCCATTTTAAATAATGTATTGTTACAATGCTGAGAGGCCAGAGTGCCCAAAGAATGATTAAAAGGCTAGTGTGCCCAAGAATTGTAATGTTTTGATAATTATTAATAATAAACACATCGTTGGCTACTAAACGAACAAGGACTAGAGTTATAGGCAACTATGATTCCACAAGAGAGGGAGCTTGAGGGACTAAGTGTTTATTCCTATTTTAATTACCCTTTTTTTCCAAGGGAGGGGATCGATTACGTGAGCTTCTTGGGGAATGCCAGGAGGTTCTTGATTTCCCCACAAAGTTACTTAAACTCGCCTTTGGTCTGATGGTGGGGTTCGACTAATGGCTTGTTCAATGTTTTCTCATACATTCACTCCCTTTTTCCCTCACACACTCCCATGCACCCCCTGACCCATCCATCGACCCATCCTCACCTGCGTCTTGGCTTGGCAAAGCAAAAGGAAACGAAGCTGCTGAAGAATTAGCCATAGGATAGTTGGCTGTAGCGGTTGCTGGTGTGATCCAGACATGACCTGGGGCCTGCATGTCTGAAATTCATTGGCTTGTGTTCTATTTTTCTCACAACTGCGAGTCCTAAGAGTTCCAACATTGAGATTCTGGACCGGCTGTGCTGGAGGCCCTGAAAATAAAGGAGAAGGTATACCCGAGGGACTGTGTGGCAGAGAAGGGTGGAGGTCCAGTCTCTTGGGGTGATATAGGTTGGGTAGAAGAGATCTGGGTACTTGGATTGTTGTGGGTGTCAGGAACCCTGTGAGAGCTTGAGAGCTGACTGGTTTGGGAACCCAATTATACTCTGGAACCGTCCTTGTGGATTCATAGCCCTGGCTCGGGGGTGACACTGCTGTTGAGATTTGGAGCAGTGGTGTCTACGGTTGGGTGGAATGTCCTTGGTATGCAACCAGTCAGTGTCATCTTTCATAAAGATAAGTGCTCTCTATCGCGATATCATTATCTGTGTATGAATGTATTCCGTTGTTTAATTTAAGTATCGTTTACATGTATATGAATGTATTTCCGCTATGTATATTTAATTATCATTTAGTATAATCTTTAGATTATGCATGCTTGCTGGATATTGTTGTGCATGTCATTAAATATGTTATCTTATCCATCCTTAATAAATAAAGAATGTATCAATATGAGAGATAAGTCCAAGGGTGGGCTTGCAGGTAGCATACCCTAGCATGTGGCTGGTCGGGTATGTTACAGATTGGTATCAGAGCTTCTAGTTGAAGGACTGGGATGGTATGGGCCGGGTCTATTGGTCAGAGCCTCATGGTCGAGATCGAACTCTGACCGTGAAATTGAAAATCTCAGGAGGAATGGCATTGCAGAAGCTATACAGGAGACAAAATGCCATATATCCTCTGTAAGGGTTCGAAGGATCGTGACCGTTCCTTTTGAATTCAAAAGAGATTGCGACTGGAGGATCAAGGATATACATGATTGTTGGATAGGAGAATAGATGAACAAGGTCGTCCAATGAAAAGGAAGAAAGGTTAAGGTCGTGACCATCAGATCCCATTGGAGAGAGAGATCAATGGCCAGCAAGCATTGCGGGGAACCAAGTTGTACAGGAGATAATTTTCCAAGGCAGTCTCGCAATCCAAACCATAGTTTCCTTAAGGGATTACATGTCAGCATCAGGAGAATTCTGGGGCAAAAAGCAGGTTACTCGAAACCATCGATGCGCGCCCCCGCAAATTGAAAGGCATGCAACGACGTGACAGGTTAGGGATCGAACATCGAAACTCTGAATAGCCAAAGTAGCTAGGGACCATCGATCCATAGGGGGACATGTGTTAGAAGATCATGAGCTTCAGATAAAAAACATTTCAAGGAAAAAGGTTGAATTTTGAGATCGTTGAAGTCCGGAGCCCTGAAATAAAAACATAGTTGGCAGATTAAGGAGGACACGTAGCATATCCTTGGACTCCGGGTGAAGACCTGAAGCGAATATTAGTCATCCGATTTGGGAGGACATAGGGCGACAGATTAGCCAGTTCAAGAATTTGGAGTTTGGAAGAATTGGAAGAGTGCTACTAAGGAAACTCTCGAAGCCCGAAGAGTCGAAGTGAGGGGGCATGATGACATCACCTAGAGGTGATGTGGACCTTGGAATCCCCAAAGTGTCATGGCTTATGGACGTCACTTGGAATGATGTGGACACATGGGATGTGTGCCACGTGTCAGTTAGATTTGGGCATTTGGAACATTGAAAAGTCCATTAAAATGTGACACGTGTCACCCGCCTAATTGGGCCCTGTGTCCACTTCCAACATTTCACCACGTGGCAACAGATCTTGCAGTCCAAAGACTGGGCACTCCAAAAGGGAAATATGTGACATGTTGCGTTGGGTCGAAAATTCTCGAAATCCGGGCTATATATCGACCATTGATTTCAGAGGACACACGTCGAAGGATTGTCGACTTTGGGTGAAAGAACTCCGAGAGAAAGGGCAGAAGGGAAGTTTGAAACTTCTGAAGTCCAAAGAGCTGAAGTGATTCACAACCACTGATCTATGGGAGGACACCCATCGACAGATCATGAACTCTGGGTAAAAGCATTTCGAGAGGAGGCAAGAGAGAAAAGTTGAGACTCCTGAAGTGTGGATTCCCGAAGTGGATCTCTATCGTTGATCGTGAAGGAGGATGAGGACCATTTATTCGGTCTTGGCTAAAGATCCCGAAGTCCCGAAGCTCTAGACAAGCGTTTTTTCAGCTAAGTGTAGGGTCATGGTTGTGGGAGTATACAGATTGAGAGATGAGGGAAGGAAGGCTAAGGGCTGAATTGGTTGTCTTTTAGATAGAGAAGTGCCAAGGAAGGATTTAGCCGCAGTTTCTAGTCGTGGTCACCTGGGAGGTGGTTTGAAGGAAGCGCATGTGCAGGATGAAATTCTGTGTCAGCCCAGGATAAAAGGACATTGTTATTTTCGGAGAATGGGGATACGATCTCCATAAACAAAACAAAAAATACCTGTAGCATGGTCTTGAAATTTTGTTATCATATGCATAATTCTAACAAAATGGTCGCTTGCACATTTTCTAGAATTAAGATCCTTAAGGACGTCAGTTCATGATGCATATTGAGGAAATGGAAGAAGGTGAGGGATCCTCCAGTCATGAAAAGGAGTTAAAAGGATAGAACACCAGAGTTGGTAATGCAGAGATAGAGTCCAAGGGCGCAAGGGAAAAGAAGAGTAGGAAACCTTAATAGAAACGGTAAGAATCCCGAATGTGGAAGTGCAGAGCTACAAAGCAGACAATGAGAGACTGATGAGAGAGAAAAGTCAGATAAATGCTCGAGTGTTGTAGATATTAAATCAGTTGCAAAGGAAAACTAAGAAGGGATCAAAATCAATACAAGAGGAAGAAGGTATGTGTCATGAAATAAGAGATGCTTGTGGAAGAGTTGGTTATTCCAGAAGTGATAACAGAGCTCATGGACACAACTTAGATCCTTACTCAGGAAGAAAGTTTTATGCATCGGATGATCCCATGAGAAGTCCAGAGGTGTCTCCTGTCAGATACCAAAGAAAGAAACAAGAGGTTGATTTTTTTCAAGGGGGGCTGAGGAAGCTCAAGCCACCTTCCTTTGAGGGTGAAAGAGAAAGGGAAGATGATGCCAATGCATGGTTGCTTGGGCTGAGGAGATATTTTCAGTTTCATAACTATTCATCCAACCTGGAAGCCAGGATTTCCACCTACCACTTACACGGAAAAGTTGTAATATGGTGGGACCAACTGAAGAAAGTGGAGCATGTTAATGAAAGTAGGATCACTTGGAAGCAGTTCAAGAATTGCTTCCAGAAGAAGTACCTCTCAGAGCATTTCTACGACAAGAAAATGCAGGAGTTCTTTGAACTCAAGCTAGGAAGTATGACTATGGCAGAATACGAGAAGAAGTTCTTGGGATTGTTAAAGTATGTCAGGTTCATTGGTGATGAGAAAGTGAAAATACAAAGATTTCTAAGTGGATTTCCAACCTTTTATAAGGAAAATATCAAGTATGATGAACCCGAGACCTTGACTGAGGCCATCAGGAAGGCTAAATACATGTATGATCAAGGCCAGGGAAGAGAATCCTTGCAGAAATCCTGGAAGGAAAAGAAGAATGTGAAGTCTGATCAAAGGAGGAAAGGATTCAAACCTCCCTTCAATAGCAATGAGCCTAAAATAAATCATCAATATCAGTATGCTAAGGGGGATTCAAAGAAGGAATATTCCTTGGGAAAAAGGGGAAGACCACCAATCCAATGCTAGGGATGCAAAGAAGATCACCTGTACAAGTGTTTCCCACACAGAAAGGATAGAGTAAAGACTGTGCACAACATCCAAAAGGCTACAATAGTCGAAGATATGGGAAGAATCCATGCAGCTTTAAATGATCGACAAGCAGAGTACCAGTCCAATATGATCAAGGTGGAAGGTAATATCATAAATCAACTTGTTTCTATTTTGATTGATTCAGGAACAATTCATTGTTACATTGATCCTAAGATAGTGGATATATTACATTTGGAGAAAAGTAAACATAGAAAAACAAGTTTGGTTCAGTTAGCCACTGGAACCAAAAGAAGAATCCATGATATGGTCAGAGGTTGTTCCATAAGTCTTAATGGCATGAATAATTGTACTGATCTAAATATCATACCATTGGGATCTTATGATGTTCTGATTGGGATGGATTGGTTGGACAAGCATCATGTTGTCCTAGATTGTCATAACAAGACATTTACATGTCTTGATGGAACTGGAAAACAGAGCACTATGAAAGGAGTTCCAAGACCCATCTCTATAAGGGATATTTCAACTTTACTGTATAAAATATGTTTTAGAAAAGGATGTCAACTGTATGCAGCTCATGTGGAAGAGCAACTGATACAAAGGGGCAAAGCCTTGAAGATTTTTCGGTACTACAGGAATTTGAGGATGTATTCCAAGAAATACCCAGATTGCCACCAAGAAGGGAGATAGATTTTTCAATTGACTTAGTGCCAGGAGTTGGCCCAGTGTCAAAAACACCTTACATAATGAGCACACCAGAGTTAAAAGAATTACAAATGCAGTTGGAGGAGTTGTTGAAGAAAGGGTACATACATCCAAGTTTTTCACCTTGGGGAGCACCAGTAATTTTTGTCAAAAAGAAGGATGGAACCTTGAGGCTATGTATTGACTTCCGACAACTGAACAAATACACTATAATGAACAAGTATCCTCTACCCCAAATTGATGACCTCTTTGATCAACTAAGAGGAGAAAATATATTTCAAAGATTGACCTGAGGGCAGGATACCATCAAGTAAGAATCAAGGAAGAAGACATTCATAATACAACCTTTAGGACCATGTATGGGCATTATGAATTTGTAGTGGTGCCATTTGGACTCACCAATTCACCTGCTGTCTTCATGTTCTTAATGAATGGCATATTCAGAAATTATTTGGATAAGTTTGTCATAGTATTCCTGGAAGACATACTTATCTATTCTAAGTCTAAACAGGAGCATGAACATCACTTAAGACTTGTGTTGCAAGTACAGAGAGAACATCGGTTGTATGCCAATTTGAGCAAGTGTTATTTTTATCAAAAGAAAATCCATTACTTGGGACATATTATTTCAGAGCAGGGCATAACAATAGATCCAGAGAAGATCAAAGCCATTAGAGGATGACCAACACCCATAAATGTGTCAAACATTAGATATTTTATGGGATTAGCTGGCTACTACAAAAGGTTCATAGTAGGGTTCTCGAAGATTGCTCATCCCATCACTTCTTTGCAAAAGAAGGGAACTAAATTTGAATGGACACTCAAGTGTAAAAAGAATTTTAATATGTTGAAGGAATTACTTACTAGTGCACCCGTGTTAAAGATTGTTGACCCAAATGAAAGTTTTGTGGTATGTACAGATGCATGTAAGGAAGGACTTGGGGGAGTCCTCATGCAAAATGGACATGTCATTGGATAAGAGTCCATAAAGATTAAGGAACATGAGAGGAACTATGCCACGCATGACTTGGAATTTTCTACCATTGTTCACGCCTTGAGGATGTGGAGGCATTATCTCATGGGGAAGAAATTCAAATTAAGGACAAACCATATTGGTCTGAAGTATCTTTTTGAACAACTGACATTGAATGCTAGGCAGACAAGATGGTAGGAATTTTTAAGTTAATATGACCTCGATATCAAGCATATCAAGGGAAAGGAGAATAAAGTTTCCGATGCACTTAGTATAAGAGTGCATCTCATGCATGCTACTGCTGTCAGTATGCATCAATCAGACTTGAAGAGAAGAATTTTAGATGGTCTTGTTACAGATCAGCATTACCTACAGGTAAAGGAAAGATTACAACAAAGAGATCTACAACATAAAATGAAGGAGTATGAGATAAAGGAAGATGGATTACTCATGCATAAAAATAGAATCTATGTTCCTAGTTCTGGAGAACTGAGGAATGTGGTACTGAAGGAAATGCATGATGTTCCTTCATCCTGGTTACCATAAAACAATTATACCAGTAAGAAGTCAGTTCTTTTGGCTGAGAATGAAGAAGGATGTTGCTGATTACATCGCTTGATGTATGGAATGTCAGAAGGTGAAGGCTGAGCATAGGCACCCAGTGGATTTGTTGCAACCATTGCCAATCCCAGAGAAGAAATGGGAAGTGATCACCATGGATTTCATCATAGGATTACCCAGAACAAATAATCAACGTGATTCAATCATGGTGGTGGTTGACAAATTAAAAAAGACTTCTCATTTTGTGCCTGTGAAGACAACGCATATAGCAACTAATATTGCATAAATTTTCATGAAGTAAATTGCTAGGTTGCATGGGATACCTAGGACAATCGTCTCGGATAGAGATACAAAGTTTACCTCCAATTTCTGGAGGGGATTGTTTAAAGGATTTGGCACAAATATGACCTTTAGCACAACATATCATCCCCAGACAGATGGGAAAACAAAGAGATTCAATCGAATAATTGAAGACATGATGAGAATGTATGTGATGGATAAGCGATCTAAGTGGGAAGATTACTTAAAATTGGTTGAGCTTTCATATAACAATGGGTATCAAGATTCATTGAGAATGAGCCCATTTGAAGCCTTGTATGGTAGGAAATGAAATACTCCAGTGAGCTTGGACAACCCAATGGATAGAGTGGTACTTGGGCCGGAGTTTCTCAAGGACATGGAAGACCAGGTGGTTAAGATCAAGCAGAATTTAAAGGCATCTTAGGATAGACAAAAATTTTATGCAGACAAGAACAATACAACTAGAGAAATTAAAGTAGGGGAGCATGTACTTTTGAAAGTGAAGCCCAAGAAGAGCTCTTTGAAATTGGGTGGTTGTACAAAGCTGGCAACCAGATTTTGTGGTCCATTTGAAATATTGGACAGAATAGGGCCAGTTGCATACATGCTTGCATTGCCTACTTTCGTGAATGTGCACAATGTATTTCATGTATCTTTACTAAAGAAATGTGTACATGATCCTAACCATATTATTTATTGGCATCTAATTCAGGTAGACATGGAGGGAGACTTTCAGGTTCAGCCATTGCGAGTATTGGATAGAAATGTCAAAATGATCCGGAATCGAGTTATAGAGCTTGTAAAAGTTCAGTGGACCTGCTATGGTCCTGAAGATGCCATGCGGGCAGAGTACCCATAGATTTTTGAATAAATTTAGTATTTTGATCTCCGTTTTGTATATGCACTGAGGTCAGTGCCAAAATAAGGGGGAGGGGATGTAACATCCCAGGTTTTGAACCCCCATTTTAAATAATGTATTGTTACAATGTTGAGAGGCCAGAGTGCCCAAATAAATATTAAAAGGCTAGTTTTCCCAAGAAATGTAATGTTTTGATCATTATTAATAATAAACACATCGTTGGCTACTAGACGGACAAGGACTAGAGTTATAGGGGGCTATGATTCCACAAGAGAGGGAGCTTGAGGGACTAAGTGTTTATTTCTATTTTAATTACCCTTTTTTTCTAAGGGAGGGGATTGGTTACGTGAACTTCTTGGGGAAGGCTAGGAGGTTCTTGATTTCCCCACAAATTTACTTAAACCCACCTCTGGTCTGATGGGGGGGTTTGAATGATGGCTTGTTCGCTATTTTCCTGTACATTCACTCCCTTTTTCCCTCATGCACTCCCATGAACCCCCCGACCC
Organism: Picea engelmannii; assembly: GCA_009831015.1. Lineage (NCBI taxonomy): Eukaryota > Viridiplantae > Streptophyta > Pinopsida > Pinales > Pinaceae > Picea > Picea engelmannii. Next base: position 42,271 of record ML822286.1, on the reverse strand, counting down.
ATCCATCGACCCATCCTCACCTGCGTCTTGTCTTGGCAAAGAGAAACGAAATGGAGTTGCTGAAGAATTAGCCACGGGATAGTTGGCTGTAGTGGTCACTGGTGTGATCCAGTCATGACTTGGGGCCTGCATGTATGAAATGCATTGTCCTGTGCCCTCGTTTTCTCACAACTGCGAGTCCTAAGAGTTCTAGCATTGAGATTCTGGACCAGCTGTGCTGGAGACCCTGAAAATAAAGGAGAAGGACTGCCTGAGGGATTGAGTGGTAGAGAAGGGTGGAGGTCCAGTCTCTTGGGGCAGTACAAGCTGGGTAGAAGAGAGATGGGTACTTGGATTTTTGTGGGTGTTGGGAAACCTGTGAGAGCTTGAGAGCTGACTGGTTTGGGAACCCAATTACACTCTGGAACCATCCTTATGGATTCATAGCCCTGGCTCGGGAGTGACACTGCTATTGATATTTGGATCAGTGGTGTCTACAGTTGGGTGGAAGGTCCTTGGTCCGTAGCGAGTCAATGCCATCTTTCATAAAGATAAGTGCTCTCTGTCGCAATATCATTATCTGTGTATGAATGTATTCTGCTATGTAATTTAATTATCCTTTACATGTATATGAATGTATTTCCACTGTGTATATTTAATTATCGTTTAATATAATCTTTATATTATGCATGCTTATTGGATATTGTTTTGCATGTCATTAAATCTGTAATCTTATGCATCGTTAATAAATAAATAAGGTATCATCATGAGAAAGAAGTCCAAGGGTGGTTTTGCAGGTAGCATACCCCGACCAATACGTCTTGAAGTAATGCCTCACCTTGTTGTTGTGCCAATGAAACTATCTTCCTAACACTGACCAATAATGAAAAGTCCCTTTCAAAGTCTTGATAAAGGTTATCAAAACTCTCGTTCCATCATATTATTTTTTTGGAGAGTCTGACTGAGTTGCACATGAGACATTCAAGACATCGTTGTCGTGGTTCAGAGCGATCCAACAGTTGGTCTGCCTCTGTAAGTTAATTCCATAGGATTCCCAACCAATTCTTGATTCTCTTCGGGGCTGCTCTCTGTTGATGTTGAAATAGGGTAGTAATATCGACTAGAATGTTCTTCATACGCCTCAAGTCAGCTTGCAGAACCTGATTATATTGGTTCTTGTGAATAAAATCATCCATCGGTTGGATGGCTAGAGCAATGACATTGTGGCTTATTGAGTTAGCTGCAACTCCACTGATGATCTCCATGGCTTTCTTGATCTTCTTGTGTTACAGTTTAGAAAAGCAGTCAAAGAGTGGGGGAAGAAATCTAGGGACCGTGAGAGGGGTAGAAGAGCATCTGTGATTGTGATTGAATGAGAGGGAGGAAGTTGGATGGGCAGTAGGAATGAAATTCTCAATCATCCCATAAGAATTAAGCATTATCAGGTACTAATAAGAAATAGTTAAATGTTTGAGCATTATCGAAATCGGGTAGGTCCCTTAATTGGTTTTCAAGAAGTAGGATTAATGGATTGAATCTTGTTGCTAACCAGGGATTACTGGGCTTTGGCCTAGCCATACGAATATTGGTATTTTGAATCTAAGGTTGGGTTGGGTAACACAATGGACAAAAAATTGTAGAAAAGGGATGACCAAAACCTGAGGTGATGATGTAGGGCTAAAAGGTGATGAGATAGGACTATTTTGGTCGTGATAACATGCATTATTCAGAAATAGTTCAAAAGCTTATAGGAATTTCAAGCAATGTTTTAATTTATATGTTAACGTTTATTAAAGTTTAAGAGAAAGGTTAAGAAAATAAGAGAAAGGTTAAGCATGTTTATTAAAAAAAAATGGGTGGGAAGGTATCTTTCAACACATATCAAGATTATATTCATGGTTATTGGATTCTAAGTGGCTATTTAAATATATTCATGGTTATTGGACTCAAGTGGGTATTTAAAGATGAACATTTAAAAAAAAAAAAAAAGAGAGAAAAATAATTTAAAATAGAAAAATATACTTGAAACATCACTTTAATAAAATGTGAATAAAAAAGAAATTTAAGTAGGAAGAGGTTTAAATATTCAAAGCTACAAAGAAATATGTGATGTGTGTGAGGTTATGAGAGTTATTAGGTATATGATGCTTTTTTGGGTTTATCATATGAATTTGGATGCTTGTCATGGGGTTTCTTGATACTAGTGTCAAAGATTTGAAAGTAAGAAGTAATAAATTTACTGTATGTTGATATCGGAAATTGGCCTTTGGTAAGTCGTAGACATAAGTCGAAGATTTCCAAGAGGAAGAGGGCTAAGAATTTATGGCACTCATAAACAAATATTTAAAGAGACAAAATAACCATTCTCTAATATTGTAATAGGGAGAGCATATGAAGACAAACTCAACCTCAATCTTAGGCTCTAAGTAGTAATGCACCCAAGGAATATGGTAATTTGTATCAATGCGGCATTAATGGTAGAAAATTTTGAACTAAGCTAGAGGGACCTTCAAAGTGAAAATTAACTAGAGTATGGAGTACCCTGGGGGCTCGAGGATCCTATTACTATGCTAGAGATACAAATTTGGGTAGTGTTAAAGTTTAGAAGAAATTAACCCTCTACACAAAAACCATGTGTGTTGGAGGTAGGCTCTTTAAACCTTTGTACAAATACCATTGTTTAAGTCTTTGTAAACCTTGATGCATATACCTTTGTTTACCTTTCCTTTGGAGATATCAAGAACATCCACTAAATATCTATGTCAGGGTGCTTTGTGAATATTGAGGTCAATGAAGAGGCTTTTACATACCAACATAAATCAAATATCCCACATTCTACTTGATTGAGAGAGGACGTGTGAGTATGATATGTATTGTTGGTTGTGGAGCCTAATTGTCTTCCTGATTCAGAGGTCTTGTGTTTTTCAGCCGTGTTTATACCCCATGAAGACTTTGCACCCCAGAAGTATGTACACTCTTCCATGAGACGGAGTGCAGAGGAGGGGTACCCCCTCTACGGGATCCGGGGGCGAAGCCCCCGAAGGACAAATTTACTTGTAAATGTATATTGTAATTTCATTATAAATTTGGACTATTCATTATAAGGTCGCATATCCAATGATAGAAATTATGTTAGGGTTTTTTTCCCTAGAAGGAAACCCTCTGTTATGAGGGAAATGTATTGCGGCTATGTACCACAACAAATATTGTATTTTGAGATGAGAGATTGTGAGAGAAAGAAGAGGAAGTTACAGTGGGTTTGATGTGGGTTGTATCCCTTCATATGCTGGATAATAATAAAGGAAGGAAATGGCAATTTCTCTGGTGGACGTAGCCCACACTGGGTGAACCACGTAAATCTGTGTCTCTATTGTATTGTGTATCTTCTGTGTTTTGTTTCCACATTTGTTTTATTTTATTGCTCCATGGTCCTATTTTTCTAACAACTGGCATCAGAGCAAAAGGTAACTCGCAGGAAAAGAGGGTTCCTGGTTCGAGTGGGAGCAATGTCAGAAGATGGAAAGTTTAGGGTCGAGAAATTTAACAACCAAAACTACCAGTTATGGAAGATGTAGATGGAATATTATTTATATCATAAGGATCTATTCCTACCATTGGGCGGAGTAGAAAAGAAGACAACGACCATGAAGGACGAAGAATGGGGGATTCTTGACACAAAGGCTCTAGGAACGATACGGCTGAGCTTGGCAGCGTCAGTGGCTTTCAATATTTTGAAAGAAAAGACAACAAAGGATCTGATGGATGCATTGAATAAACTGTATGAAAAACCCTCGACGTCTAATAAGGTATTTTTAATTAAGAGATTATTTAATATGAAGATGTCAGAAGGTGGGTCTGTTGCAGATCATTTAAATGAATTCAGTACAGTTACTAATCAACTAAGTTTTGTAAAAGTGGACTTTGATGATGAGGTTAGGGCTCTTCTAATATTGTGCTCATTGCTAGAAAGATGGAACGGCTTGGTCATGGTTGTAAGTAACTCTGTCTCTGGTTCAAATATTTTAAAATTCGATGATGTTGTTGGTGTTATCCTTAGTGAAGAAATGTGATGGAAAAGCACAAGTGATACATCAGGTAATGCATTGAACATGGAGAACAGGGGAAGACAAAAGGATAGAGGAAAGGGCTCAGGGAACCGCGGGAATTCTAGGAAGAGCAGATCCAAATCCAGACTTGGAAAGATAGAGTGCTGGAATTGTGAGAAGAAAGGGAATCTGAAGAAAGACTGCAGATCTCCAAAGAAACAAAGAGATGGACAAGATGAGAGAAATCAGGAAGCAAATGTAACAGGTGATGTGTTACAAGATGCTTTGATTCTTTCTATATACATTATTTCTGAGTCTTGGGTAGTAGATTCAAGGGCTTCATTTCATGCCACACCCCATAGGAAACATTTTCAAGATTATGTTCAAGGTGATTTTGGACAGGTTCATTTGGGTGATGATGCACCATGCAAAATTGTTGGAATGGGAAAGGTAAAAATAAAACAACGCAATGGAAACCAATGATTGCTGAAAGAGGTAAGACATGTTCCAGATTGAAGGAAAAATCTAATTTCAACAGGGCAGTTGGCAAGTGAAGGTTGTATATCCATATTTACAAATAAGGCATGGAAGGTCATCAAAGGATCATTGGTGATAGAAAAATGAGAGAAGGTGGGTACATTGTATTTATGTACTAGTAGTACATATCTTTAGCTTCTACAGGAGTGGATACAACACTGTGGCATCATAGGCTGGGACACATGAGTGAGAAGGGAATGCAGATACTCCACAAAAGAAATTTGTTGCCAGATCTTAAACAAATTGATTTGGACTTCTGTGAGCACTGTGTTTATGGAAAACAAAAGAGACTTAGATTTCTCAGAGTCGAAAAAGAAAAGAATAATGAAAGGTTAGAGCTTGTGCATACAGATGTATGGGGACCAACTCAGGTATCATCTCTTGGTGGATCTCGTTATTATGTTACTTTTATTGATGATGCAACTAGAAAAACTTGGGTTTATTGCATTAGACAAAAATCTAATGTTTTTGATACTTTTAAGAAATGGAAAGCTTTAGTTGAGAATGAGATAGGAAAAGGTTTGAAGTGTCTCAAATCAGATAATGGAGGTGAATATTGTAGCATGGAGTTTGATGATTACTGTTCATACCATGGGATTCGTAGAGAGAAGACAGTTCCAAGAACACCACAAGAAAATGGTGTGTCAGAAAGGATGAACAGGATAATCATTGAGCGTGCAAGGAATATGAGATTGCATGTCGGTTTTCCCTTACAGTTATGGGAAGATGTTGTAGATATTGTTGTTTACTTAATAAATAGAGAACCTTCAATCTCTTTGGATGGTAGAATTCCAGAGGAGGAATGGACAAAAAAAAAAGGTAAACTATTCTTTTTTGAAAACTTTCGGTTGTGAAGCATTTGTCCATATTGATAAAGAAAATAGAACAAAGATTGAGTCTAAATCCAAGAAGTGTACATTTATTGGATACGGTGTTATTGATTTTGGTTATCGCTTATGGGATTATGAAAATAACAAAATCATTAGGAGTAGAGATGTCATACTCAATGAGAAGGTGATGTACAAAGATCAGTTGCAGGGAAATAAATAGGAAGAAGAAAAACAAGAATACACAGTGCTTGATGAGATCACTGAAAAATAAATTCCAAAGGAATCTGAAAATCAAAATGTACAACAACAGGAGCAGCAGGTACCTCAAACACCTACAAGTGTTGTTAGAATATCTACCAGGTTAAGTATACCCCCTGAACGATGCTCTCCTTCATTGTATTATTTATTGTTGACCGATTTTGGTGAACTAGAATGTTATGAAGAGGCAATGCAGGTAGACAACAAAAAAGAAGTGGGAGCAAGGCATGAAAGAGGAAATGGATTCCTTGGAAAATAACCAGACTTGGGACTTGGTTCAGTTGCCTGCAGAAAAAAGAGCATTGCAGAATAAATGGGTTTACAAGTTGAAGGAAGAAGATGGAGGAGAAAAGCGATACAAGGCTAGATTTGTTGTAAATGGGTTTGCACAAAAGAAAGGTATAGATTTTGATGAAATATTTTCTCCTATTGTTAAAATGACTTCAATTAGGACTATTTTGAGTCTCGTGGTAGTAGAATATTTGCATCTTGAACTTATATGTAAAAACAACTTTTCTCCATGGGGATTTGGAGGATGAGATTTATATGCAACAACCATGGGGGTATGAGGTCAAAGGGAAGGAGAATTTGGTATGCAGGTTTAAGAAGATCTTGTATGGCCTAAAGAAAGATCCATGGCAGTGGTATTTGAAGTTTGACAAGTTTATGACAGAACAGGGTTATAGTAGATGTCATTCTGATCAATGTGTTTATTTTAAAAGGCTAGAAAATGGAAGCTATATTATCTTGCTATTGTATATAGATGCCATGTTTGTTGCAGGGTCTAATATGAAGGATATAAATTTTCTCAAGAAGAAATTATCCAATTCATTTGCGATGAAGGATTTGGGTGTTGCAAAGAAAATCGTTGGCATGAGAATAACAAGAGACAAAAAAATTCGCAAATTGACATTGTCTCGGGGTGAGTACATAGAGAAGGTGTTGGAGAGGTTTAGAATGCAGAATGAAAAACCAGTTAGTACACCTTTGGCCAGCCATTTCAAATTAACTAAGGAAATGTGTCCCAAGACACAGGAGGAGATAGAATAC
>ML822285.1:106710-126882 GCA_009831015.1 Picea engelmannii | reverse complement strand
TTTTTTTTTTTTTTCTTATCCAAGTTATGATCATCATTGAGTCTCCAAAAAGCTTAAGATTGTTTATCCATATTTCCGTGGCAAAGGTAAGTAACACTTTTAGGGCCATGAGCTAAGCATAATTGTTGGAACCTCGTGGAACTCTAATAGGAAAAGCATTGCTCCTCCCCCACAGAGAGAACCCTCATTTTGTGAAGCACCATCAAAGAATGTCCAAGGCTTCACTCTGTCTACCTGTTCTTCTATTACTTGTCTTGGTTGTGTGGGCTCATTTTCTTGTGGGAAAGAAGAGAGAATGCTAAGGCTTTCTAGATCTGTGTGTTGAGGTAGGGAGGCTTTATCCTTGAAAATAGAAGTGTTTTGGGCCAACCAAATATCCTAGTTGATAAGCAAAAGTAAATCTTTTATATTAAGATTTTTGCGCTCCTGCAACCAAGACTTCCAAGCCTCTTCAATGGATGTTCCTTGCCACTTACATTCTTGTGTGAGAGCCCTTGTGCATACTTCCCAAGTTTGACGGGTGAAAGGACAATCCAGGAACAATTGTAGGATAATTGCCTCCGCATCTTTACATAAGGAACACCATCCAGGACCTTCCAGGCCTCTCTGCTTCATTCTATCCCAAGTTGGGACCTTTGCATTGATCAAACACCATTGGAAGAGGTGTGACTTAAGTGGGAATTTTAATTTCTAGATCTGTTTCCACCACCAGGCCGTATTTGGATGTAAGAGATCTAAATGAATTTGAGTGTATTCTTCTTTTGGGGTATACAGGCCGAAGGGACTATGCTTCCAAAATAACTCATATTCTTTATCAGTAAGCCAGATGTAGCCTAGTTTTAGTGTTCTAGTATAGAAATTTCAAGCCTCCACAAATTTCTCATCGAACCCCAGTTGTAGATCCTCCTACCATCCTTTCCCCCATACCGTGGTTATATTCCTATCAATAACTTGGTCCATGTGAGTAAGACCCCTTTCTTGGAGAGATTCAATGGCAGGCTGTGAGAGTATGTGAATCTTGTTGTTGCCTAGCCATGGGTCCTATCCAATTCTGAATTTTGTGCCTCTTCCCACTCTCCAGGATAATCCTTGAGTGTTGACAAGAAAGGATTTTAATAAGGATTTCCAAATAATTAAGAAAATTTGGGTTTCCTTGTTCGACCTTCTGATCCAATCCAACACACAGAATCTAGGCTGATATACTTTTGGTGAACCACTTTTGTCCAAATACTTTTAGTGGTAATCAGTCTCCACCCTACCTTGGCTGCAAGTGATTTTGAAAAATTGTATATGTTTTTTAGACCTCGTGCCCCCATAAGTTTTGGGGTTGCCAGAGTTTCCCATTTTATCCATTGCATCACAAAACTTTCCTCTTGACCAGCCCAAAGGAATCTAAAACAAAGTCTCTTGATTTTTTCTAGAGTTCCTTTAGGTACCCAGGCAAGTGAGACCCAATGGAACGACATGGCTTCCAAAACTGTCTTTACTAAGATCAGTCTCCCAGCTCTAGAGATCCATATGAAGCTCCAATATTTCAATCTCTTTTCCAATTTGGTTAATAGTTGGACCCAATCATCCTTCCTATAATTGTTAGGTTTTAGATGGAACCCAGTATATTTTATCCCTTCATCAAAATGCTTTACATCAAAAGGATAAATATCTGTGTACACTTCTTCCTACTGATCCTCCATAAGGTGAAAAGATATGGTGGATTTTTGACCATTAATATGCATACCTGTGGCATGACTGAAGAGGTATAGAATACTCATTAAAGTCTCCACGTATCTCCTTTTTCCACTGCATAAAATTACACATCATCCAAAAATAGGAGATGAGTGAGTCTAAGGTTTTGCGATAAAGAGACCCCTTGAAAATCCCCTATACATTTTCTTCGAGTAAAGCCCAGCTAAGCCCTTATACTATCATAAAAACAAGTAATGGGGAAAACAAAAAACCTTGTTTGAGACCTCTTTATGCTTTGAAAAAGGGCGAAGATGCACCATTTATGAGTACTGCAAAGGAAACTAACATAATACAACTCATAATCTAGTTTATAAAGGGGAGAGTAAAGCCTAAATGAGTTAACAACATCCTAAAAAAAATTCAATTAACTGTGTCGTAGGATTTTGAGAGATCTATTTTAAGGACCGCCCCTTTGGTTTTCTGGGTCTTCATGGTGTGTAAGGCCTCCTAAGAAACACCAATTGCCTCATGAATCTTCCTTCCTGGAAGAAAGCCGATTTTTTTTTTGTGAAACGGATTTTGAGAGGACCACTTTGATCCTGCGGCTGATGATTTTTGCTATCACCTTATAGATTCAGTTGTAGAGTGAGATCGGTCTGAAGTCTTCCATTGAAATGGGATCGTCCTTCTTTCAAATGAGGGAAATGAAGGTATAATTGAAAGGAAGATGCATATACCCATTTTTCCTTGACTCTTTCACGACTTTGAGTAGATCCTTTCCTACTAGGTAAAAAAATCCCACAAAAAAATCCATGAGCCACTCATCCGGTCCTGGGATTTTGTCTTTTTGAAAACTGATCACCACTTCTTTCAATTCTTCTTCAGATACTTCCTCAAATAAATTTCTATTGTATTCTTCTTCCAAAAATCTAGGATAATTAAGGGAAATATTAATGATGGCATCTAGGGTTGCTTGTCTTTCAACAATGAAAAGAGTTTGGAAATGTTGGGATCCATGTTGTGCCAGGTCCTTGAAATAAGTGACTTGATGTCGTATTGGATCCTTTAGTCCCCAATTTGTGTTTTCCATTTTTATTCCTTTTGCATAATCTTGGAAGAATTTTGTATTCTCTTCCCCACTGTGAGGCCAAAGAATGCTTCTTTTTAGTCTCCATTCCTCTTCTCTTGAAAGGAGGATTTTTCTTATATTTTTTTCTAATGACAATACAACCTCTTTGTCTTCTAGAGATGAGAAACCTCCTTTTTTCATTATCATAGATTGATTGTAGTCCATCCTCTATGTTGATGAGTTCCTTCTCCATCACCTGTTTTTTCTTTCTTGGCCATTCAATTGTGGCATGTTTGAGGTTTTTTAGATTATTTTCAAACTGGACAACTTCCCTCTCATATTGGTTTAGAGAGATCCATAACTATTTCACTAGATTGATAAAGTCCTCCTCTAATGAAGACGAATTAAATTTAAAAGCGCTTGCTGGTTTTCTTGAGTTTCCTATAACCTGTAGGAAAATGGGATAGCGATCTCATTCTCCTCCAGTTCCCACCCATTTTCTAAGGAGAATATCTTCCTGCACTAGATGGGTGGATATTAAGAAATGATCTATCCTTTTATCAATATTCTCGTCCCTCGTCCTCTTATTTGTCCAAGTTGGACGCTGTCAGGTACCAAATATCAATATAGCATAGAAAAACCTCAGAATAATTACTCAACGCCTTGAAAAAGAGAGAAATCCAGATAATAAGCCTCTTTGATGGGGAAACCTCCTTATGCCCACATAAATGTTCAATTACAAGATGATTCCAAATGAAAATGTCTCCTTGGTATATATAGGAGACTAGGAGGTATAATTACAACTAATAGACTAAAGATGACATAAATAAAATAACATTACTAATGTAATATGCCCCAATTAAGGGGTAATGAGCCACTATTTAGGGCTTAACATGACCCTCCCCTTGAGATAAGCGTTGTCTGCAATGCTTGAGTAACTCTGGATGCTTCTATATAAAACACTCATATTCCCAAGTGGAATCTTCAGTCTGCAGTTTCCTCCATTCAATGAGATACTCTGAAATGGATCTATTCCTCAGCTAGCAAATTCTTGTGTCAGTGATGGATTCACGCTCCAATATGATTTTTCCTTCCTCACCAATTTTTGGAAATATATTTTGAATTGGGATCTTGTCGCCTATAACCTTTTTTAAGCATGAAACATGGAAAACTGGGTGTACTCGTGAAGATGCAGGCAACTCCAATTTATATCCCATAGTACCAATATTTTGCAATACCTTATAAGGGCCATAGTACTTTGGTGATAATGTATTATCCTTCTTGGCTTGCTTGAGGGACATCTGTTTGTATGGTTGTAGTCTTAAAAACACCCAATCCCATACTTCAAAACTTCTTTCACTACGATGTTGATCTGCTTGTTGTTTCATGCGATTTTGTGCCATGGTCAGGTTGTGCTTTAATATTTGGAGAATTTTTGGTTGATGCTCAATGTGATCTTCCACTGCTTGAACCTTAGATTTTTCTTTTAGAGAAGAAGTGATGGAATGAGGATGGTATCCATAGAGTTCCATAAATGGTGTCATTTTTGTTGCAGTATGAAAGGAAGTGTTATACCACCATTCTTCCAAGGGTAACCATTTGAACCATTGTGTTTGTTTATCAGAGACAAAGAAACGGAGGTAGCCTTCTAGACATTTTTTCACTATCTTGGTTTGTCCATCAGATTGAGGATGATAGGATGAGCTATGAGCCAATTGAGTACCCAAATAAGAAAATAATTCTATCAAAAAATGTCCAGTGAAGATGGGATCTCTGTCACTTGCAAAAATCTTTGGGCTTCCATGTCATTTTTGAACTATCTCCATGAATACGGTGGCAACTGTACTAGCTTTGAAGGGATCATAGAGTGCACAAAAGTGTGCGTACTTGGTCAGTCTATCAAAAATCACCATGATGACACTCTTTCCTTCAGACTTCGGTAACCATGTGATGAAATCCATGGAAACCTCTTCCCAGTGCTGACTTGCGATGGCTAATGGTTGTAAAAGACCTGGCATCTTAATTGTTTCCACCTTATTTTATTGACAAACAAAATATTCTGCCACAAACCTTTGAACATTAGTTTTAAGGCCATACAAAAAAAATTTGTTCTTAACCCTATGGTAGGTTTTTAAAAATCTTGAGTGCACTCCTACAGGAGAGGTGTGCAATTCCAATAGTACCTTTTGTTTGATTTGGGTGTTCTTACATAAATATAAGCGTTCTTTGTACCATAGTGAATCATTTTTCCATGTAAATGTATCTGATGTACTATAATCTTGCTGCAACCTTTGAATGAGAGTCCACACTTTTTCGCCATTCTTCCATTCATCCCTTGCTTCTATTATCCAATCGGGTTGGATGATCGAGATAACATAGAGAAAGGCCTCAACATCTTCACCCTTCCTTGAGAGTGCATCTGCCACCACATTTTGCTTCCCTTTTTTATAGATGATTTCAAAATCATAACCCAATATCTTGGTTACCCATTTTTGTTTCTCTTCTAAAGATATTCTTTGTTCCAAGAAGTATTTAAGACTATCATGATCTGTTTTGACCTTGAAGTGCCTACCTATTAGGTAAGGATGCCATTTCTTCAATGCATGTAGCATTTCCATCATTTCTTTCTCATAAATGGGTTTGTGTAAGTCCTTTCCCTTGAGTGGTTGACTTTCAAAATCCAGGGGCCTTCCTTCTTTCTTTAGGACAACACCAATTCCATTTCCCGAGGCATCATATTCCACAATAAAGGTTTTTGTGAAGTGTGGACTCATCAAGGCAAGTGCTTTGCACATCACCTCTTTAAGTTGTTCAAAATATTTAGTTGCCTCTGGAGTCCATGAAAATGCATCATTCTTAGTTAGTGTTGTTAAAGGTGCTACTATTCTTCCATAGTGCCGAACAAACTTGCAGTAGTAACCTGTCAAACCCAAAAATCCTCTAAGATTCTTCAATGTTTTGGGAATCAACCAGCCCATCATGGCCTTAATCTTGTTAGGGTCTACCTTGACACCTTTATGAGATACAATATGACCCAAATACTCTACCTCCTTCACTCCAAAGAAACATTTGGATGGTTTGGCATATAGTTGTTTCTCCTTTAGTAGTTTTAGCACATTGTCAACATGTCGCACATGATCCTCCCAAGACATGCTATAGATTAGTATATCATAAAAAAATACTAACAAAAATTTTCGAAGGAAGGGCTTGAAAATGGAATTCATCAACCCTTGGAATGTGGAAGGTGCATTTGTAAGGCCAAAAGACATGACCAAAAATTCATAATGGCCTTCATGAGTTCGAAATGTTGTTTTTTGTATATCTTCTTCCTTCATTCTAATCTGATGATACCCTGAACGAAGATCCAACTTTCTGAAATAGATTGATCCATGTAGTTCATCTAACAGATCATCAATGATGGGAAAGGATGATTTAGGGGCTAAATTTCACTCATGGGCTAATTTTCCATGGTTTTTCCAAAAACGAGATTCACTATTTTAAAAATGATTCGCCCAAATTCTATAGGATAAAATTATTGTACCTTAAAAATCACCAAATTTTTATAAAAATGATATAAAATACTTAGAAATTTGAATATTTTTACAAAAATATCGCCAAACATTTATAGTTGACATATGAAGGATTAGTAAGATTCACCAAGATTTCTACATTTTAAAATAAATTTCCATCCTTAAAATCATCCATGATGACGGGAATGGGAAACTTATCTTTAATAGTGATCTTGTTGAGATCTCTATAATCTGGACACATCTGCCATGCACCATCTTTCTTGAATACCATTACCACCAGTGCAGAGTAAGAACTTTGGCTAGGTCTAATAATGCCAGCCTCTAACATTTCTTCAACCATGCGCTCAATTTCACTCTTATGGGCATAAGGGTATCTGTATGACTTGATGTTAGAAGGAACACTCCCAGGAATTAGGTGAATATCACGATCATGATTTCGAGTGGGTGGAAGACCTTTGGGAATATCTTCAAATACTTTGGAATGCTTATCAATGATCCCTTGGAGATCTAGAGAAATATATGGCTTAGATGTTTGAACATCTAGTGATCATAGTTGTGCAATAACATGTTGATCCCCTTTTTTCAATAATTTTTTCCTGCCATTAGAGATTATCACCTTACCGGGTTTCCCTATGATACCTCTTAACTCAATTTCTTTTCCTTCCAATGAAAATTTCATAAAAAGTTCTTGAAAATTAAAATCGATTGTTCCTAATGATTGTAACCATTGTATTCCTAGTACAAGATCAACACCACCCATGGGTATATCAATCATTTGTTACGTATTCCCCCATAGTAAGATTGATCTTATTGAATTTTCCTGAGCAATTGATAGTTCCTCCATTTGCAATTGTTACTTGAAACTCTAGTGCTGGATATACAAAGCAATTGAGATCTTTGACTAATTTACAGTGAATGAAATTATGAGTACTACCATAATCAATTAGGAATATTATCTTTTTAGTTTTGAGATATCTTTCGATCTTGAGGGTTTGAGGAGTGCTAATTCTAACCAATGTATTACACGATATCGTGGGAGTCAACTCTTCATACAAAATTGCTTCTATGTTTTAATCTTGAGATGACTCTTGTTCTTGTTCTTGTTCTTCTTCCTCTTCACAATATATGTAGACTAATTTATTCTCATAACACTTATGTCCCTTACTGTACTTGCTGTCACAATTAAAGAATAAATCTTTTGCTTTTCTTTCCTCCAATTCTTGAGGTGTCAACACTTATATCCATATTTTTACTTTCAACATTTCTTGCCACCCTAAATGCATTCTCCAATGATTTGGGTTCCCAAAGGCGAACCTCATGTTTAATGTTATCCCTTAAAGTTCCTATGAATACATCAATCAATTGCTCATCTGTAATATTTGTTACCTTTATATAAATCTTTGGAAGTTCTCAATGTGCTCTGTAACTGAACCCTTTTGCTTGAGATTTATCAATTGGATAAAGAAGGTATTGCTCCTTGTATCCTCATAGTGTGCTATCATTTCTTTCGTGAAAATTTTCCATGTGACAAGTGATTTGCGAAAAAAAAGCCATCGATACCATACAAATTGATTGGGTTCTAAATATAAAGAAGCAATTCGTACCTTTTGTGTATGTGGCACATTATGTGGATCAAATAATTTCTCCATCTGAAGTATCCATGTGATAGGGTCCTTGTCATCAAACTTCCTCATATCGATCTTAGGAACGTGGTTGGTCTTCAACCCAAAGTTGGAGTTTCTCCATTCTTGATTCACCTTCCTTGTGTCCTCATAATGAATTTCATGGGATGAATTTTCATTTTCAGGTGTCCTCTCTATTAAAACATTTTTCAATCCCTCCATGATCTCCTCTTTTAAACCATCCATCTTAGTATTTATTGCCTCCAACTTAGCTTTCATCTCTTGTAGTTCATCTTTTGTTACTGTCTTCTTTTGTAAATCATTTATGTCCCTACGCATTTCTTCACCTTCATCAATAGTGCAAGTAGGATTGTGTGCAGACTTATTTAGTGTAGAATTTTCCTTTTTTGGTGGCATGTTGGCCAAGTATCACTTTAAACCTTGATTTTGAGGTGGCTCTGTTATACAATCTTCCTTTTATTGTATCTCCAAAATTTAGGCCCTTCTGAGTATGAAATTTTCTTTTTTGTAGGTCTCTAATATTTCTTCTCTGCAATGCCACAGGTCTGATCAAAACTGGATGTGCCAAATGCAATTTATGGTAAATTCCCCACAAGTTGCTGATTTGTTTCCTTTCCAGGAGATCTCACTTGTATAGAGTGCCCCGCACAAAATAATTCAAAAACAAATTTGAAACTCATACCAGAACTACTAAGGTCTGTCCACTATCCAATGCAACTGGTCTCACTCAATTTGGATACTCTAGGAATATGTTATGATTGTTTTACCTGGAACACCTTCTTGAGACTAGCCAATAGGACTAGTCAGATACCCTATCTTCCACAGGGTGTATATACAAATTAATGATGACCCAGAAGCTGAAATTGTTACCATAGATACCTCACTAAATTCTATGAATATCCTCTGGATTTCAGGGTCTGAAACATTAAAGAAAAATATTTATAGTGAAAATTCCACAATGACTCAATTCAGGATGATTCCATAACCCTATCTTAGAAAGGTTGTATCTCCAAAATTTTAAGGCCTCGAGAGCTGAAATTTTAACCCAACATACCTTTGTAAGTCTTCTAAATATCCTCCAAGATGTTCCTTCTAAATCATTGTAGAAAATAATTTATAGTAAAAATCCCAAGGTGTCTCAAATGTAGCAGCGAAACCCTAAGACCTTGAGCTCTAATACCATATGTTAGGAACCAAATATCAATATAGCATAGAAAAACCTCAGAATAAGTAATAAACGCCTTGAAAAAGAGAGAAAATCAGATAATAAGCCTCTTTAAGGGGGCAACCTCATTATGCCCACATAAATGTTCAATTACAAGATGATTCCAAATGAAAATGTCTCCTTGGTATATATAAGAGACTGGGAGGTATAATTACAACTAATAGACTGAATCCGACATAAATAAAATAACATTACTAATGTAATATGCCCCAATTAAGGGGTAATGAGCTACTATTTAGGGCTTAACAAACACAGTTTAACAAGGGAATTGTCTAACAGGTCAGGTGCTTCCAATTTTCATCTAAAAAACTATGTTTGGGTGTCTATCTAGGCTCTGTGTCCCCATGATTCTGCAGGATCCAAAAAAAAAGTTAATTCCCCCCCCCCATACAAATATTTCTTTCCTTTGTAAAATACTTGTTTGGAAGGTTGTCCGAAAACCTCTAGCATTTTTTAGATGACCCATAGAAATTTAGAATCGTGAACACCATGGAAAGGTCCTCCACTCTGAATATCATTCCAAGACCAAAGATAAAACCCCAATACTTTTCTAGTTTAATGGATTTGGTCCTCCAAACCATGACCAAACCACCTGATCTCCCAAAAGCATCCAACTGTACAAAACTCCAACCTATAAAAATATTTTCAAAAATAGGGACCACAATATTTGCATCCCCTAGTGTCTCCTGAAGCATTATGATGTCCAGATGAGTAGACTACACCAACCTATGGAAGGAATATTTCTTTGAGGGGTTCGCCAAACCCCTACAATTGAAAGAGAACAATTTAATTTTGAACCCCCTCCCAAGGTTGGCATTTGTCTAAGGGCCCCTGTGATGAAAATTTGACGTCCTGCTACCATCTCACTGACTTCCTGAGACTGATATTTTTCTATAAAATATTTTCTCCCTCTCCCTTTACTTAAAACTACAAGCATGTGATTTATACCCAAGCCATCCAATTTTTGAGTTAACTCTCCAGGGGCCTGAATAGGTCTGTTTCTTAATTGGTATCGAACTATTTCCTCCTTCGAGATGCTTGAGAATTCTTGTGAGTGGTTGGGAATAAAGAAAGAGGGGAGGACCGAGAAAGCGACCAAAAAGAGTTGGAACAAAGGGGACTCGAGGGATGAGGGGGAGTAGGAGTGATGAGCTTTTGGGGAGAAAGGGATATTCTTCAAAGGGACAAATAAAGTTTTGCCTAGAAAATACAAATACTTAAAGGAAAAACTTAAGGAAGAAGAAAAAGGCCTGGGATGCATACCCATATGAGATTCAATACCCTTCCGGAGTAGAAAAATTGAAGCCGAGTCTGACTTTGTAGTGGAATTATTGAATCTTGAACTGGATCCCAATGCAGTGTAATTGTCCTCATCCTGGCACCTCTGATCCTTTTGACCACCATAGTTTGATGCATCATGAGAAAAAAAATCTTATCTACCAAGATTTAAGGGGATGGTACAAGAGACCTCCCCTTGCGACTAGGATCCTCATTCCCTGTATTTATCTCCTGGGAAGGAGGTCCTTCTGCAATGCATTGGAAAATAACACTCTAAGGCTCTATGACCAGGTTTGTTGCATTGATGGAACTTGAAGGGTATGCCTTCGTAATCAAGCTTCCAAAAAATGAACATGTTTCCCACAACAGATCGAGGTATACAGAGAGCCCATTTATAATATTAAGAGACACCAAGGTCCTTTTCATCGACATCCTCCCAGAGGAAATAAAATACATGTCATCATCCTAATAGGTGCCAAGGGTATTCCCTAATTTTTCAAAACATTTCACCCTCCAACACTTTCGTGGAAACCTCAACATCCTAACCCAGACCAAAAGTTCATCGATGCTATCATGGATCACATCAATGAAAGGTGACCATTTCTTCATAAGAACAGGTGTTGATTCTATGCACCAAGGATTTATCAGAACCTTTGCCATGACCCATGCATTCTTAAAATTGAATATGAACCAACCTTTGGCAAGAATGTGAATCGACGGTAACTGGTTCAGAGTGGCTTCCCAATTCTTTTGGAACCATTCCCTCAACTGAGTGATTCCCAAGTCCCTACTATTTTCCTTTCCCACAACAACCCTTTCATCCAGATTCATAACTTTGGTAAGCATGATGTCATCACCCAGGGCTAGCTTATGCAGATTTGGAACAAGTTTGACTCTAACCTGAAGTTTTTGTTTTTTAGCAGCTCGATTCTCCCCTAATACCTCCATATGATTATTCTCGAAGGGATCCTCCTTTATCCCTACTAGAGCTGACGAAACCCCAAACAGATCCCCCTCAACCCTCCCCTGGACTAGATGGGAGGGAGATTTTGTAAAAAAAATACAGATCCAAACTAAAAGACTTATCGACTTCTGGGGGGCCTGGAAAAAGGTGATAAGGGATGAAAGAAGACATATGTAAATGGGAGTAAACAAATTTGGTTTCAACATCATTGAAATCATTTCCTTCCTACTAAGCAAGGGCTTGCTGCAGATCTGCAAAAAATGGGTTATTTGGGAAAATACAATCAAAAGGTTCTGTGTGCGAGAATCATGAATCCATCCACCATGCACCATACTTTGAATACTTACCTCTTGAGGATGTTCTTCCCCAAGACACATAGTGTGGGAAGGATCATGGCGTGGTCGCATTGGACTCCAGGCCTACAAATAGACCACCAATGAATGGAGGTTGCTCGGGAAGAGCGGCCCCACAAACCAAATATTGAGCTTATGTCCCAGTCGAAAAAAAGGGCACAACACTAAGATATTAGACAACATGAGACAAGGGATCCAACACATGAGAGAAACAATGACGAACTCGTAGTCTCCAGATTAGTTTCCCTTCCAATGGATCTTCTTCATAGTCCACAAGGTCTTGGTGGTCGTCATAACCCTCCCTCACGGAATCCATCACATGAGTGATAACTTCTTTCCTAACTACATCCTCCTGACACACCAAAGTAACTTCTTTTCTACTACATCCATGGAAAGAGAAAACTATAAGTGGAAGAGTTCCTCACACCCACTACATCTAGGTTTTCCTAAGAGAGACACCCCATTTTTTCCAATTCTACGAGTTCAACATTAAGTTATTTATTATAAATAACTAATCATAAATAAAATTATAAATTTAATTATTCATTAAATTTTACATGGCGGTGAGGGTGGGAAGAGATAATATGAAAATATTCATGAGGGTAGGTGTGGTGGGAGATAATAAGAAAATATTATTAATATTTCACTAGCCCCAATTAGATCCTCATGGGAGTGGGGGGAGATATTGATGAAATATTAATAATATCCCCCTCATAGTGGGGGAGATAATAGAGAAATATTATTAATACTTCACTAGCATCTGGCCCCACCCCCATTCTCATGGGGTGGGGGGATATCCTAGTGAAATATTAATAATGTTTCCCTATTATCTCTCTCCACCTTCTAGTTACTCATTAAATTATATATTTATTAGGTTTATAACTTAATACATCTAAAAAAATTACATTTCAATTAATAACTTATTAAAGATAATCAATATTTTAATTAAATATTAATAGTTTGGTGAATAACCATTCTAAATAAGTTTTAATTGCACCAAGAGAAAGGAAGTGCTCTATTTTTCTTAATTGTTTTAAAACTAAAATACTAAAGATTTTTTTAATATATTTTTTTACAAAATTTAGATTGTTAACTTATTAATATATAATAAAAAAAAATTACTTTTAAATTTATATATAATTGTTATAAAAAATTAAAACAAAAACTTTAAATTTTAAAGTATTAAAACTAAAATATTAATTATTTTATTATTATATTTTTTATAAAATTTAAATTCTTAACTTAATAATTTATAAAAATTATAAAAATTTGTTTGTATTTTTAACAACCCTAAGTAAGCAACTAATAACTCTCAGTACTTTTGGTCTAGCATGGGCATGGTTGAACACTCACAAAACAATAGCTTGGAGGAAGTGCCTTCATACAAGTATCTTAGAATCAATATCCACCACAAGCTCAAATGGAACTATAGTGTTGAAAAAAGGATAAATGGAGGGTGGAAAACTTATTATGGGCTCAAAAACAATCACAAAGATCAACTGGAACTATAGTGTTGAAAAAAGGATAAATGGAGGGTAGAAAGCTTATTATGGGCTCGAAAACAATTGCAAATCAATCGACCTTTGGCTGTGGGATAAAAAAAACTCCTCTTTCACACTCTCGTCACTCCAATTATCTTGTATGGATGTGATATCGTAGAAAAAGATAGAACAAATCCAAAATAATTTTATAACTTATAATCTCAAAATTAAGAGTAATACACAGTATCCTATCCTCCTCATACAAGAACAAGATAAACAAAATAGATGACAATATGCTCTCCATAATTGCTTCAAGCTCTAACCAAAACCAACCGCAAAGATGCCAAATATTTTCTAAATCATTGGGGAATACAAGAAGCAATCATGCATAATATTACAAATATTATTACTTCTAAATTTGATGATAATATGTGGTGTGATAAAGAATTAGTGAATAAAAGGAAATTAAGATACTACATGGAGGTGATCAACCCTAATTTAGAAGATCAAAATTACCTCTCTATTTTGAAAAGTGCAAAGAAGAAAATCAACATTGTTAAAATAAAAACAAACTCTCACTAGCTACATAGTGAAACTAGGCATTGCACAACTCCCAAAACACCATAGGATGAGAGAATTTGTGAGCTTTATGACACTAAGAAAGTAGAAGATCTCAATTTGAAAGAAATTGAACTAATCTCTTACCTTCTTAACACGGGAGATTAATAATCATCATATAATTATTATAATTTTTTTTTAAATATTAAATTTATATACAATTATTATAAAAAAATTAAAAAAAATATCAAATTTTATTTTTAATATATGTTTTACAAAATTTTAAATTTAAATTTATTAATATATAATTAATAAAATTAAAAGAAACAAATAACTATACAAATAATTTCCATTTTCAATCACAAAGAAACATGATTAATTAAAACAAATAATTTATTTTTTAAATGGCACTTTCTTCACTCATTTTGACTATATTGTAAGCCATACAAAAAAACAAATGTTTCTTTACTTAATTTGAGTATACTGTGAGCCATACAAAAAGTAAAGATCTCATGGTGAACTATATCGTGAGTCATTAAACACACAAAAAGTAAGATCTCATGGTGGAGTGAGTCCACCTTCATTCATTCCGTTTGATGTGATTGAGCTATCTTTCTAGGATAATAAATGATTATCTTTTATAGAAATTATTTTTGGTTTATTATATATTTTTTTAAATGATAAAGAATTAATTGATATGTTTTTGTTTTTTTTATATTAAATAATAATTATTGGAAATAATGTTTTTAATTTTTTTGGTTTTTATGGTTTAACAAATTACAATTATTTTCACATTGAAATTTAATGTGTTTATAGACATGATATTGTAAAGAAGTATTTTCATCATCACTTCTTAGTATCATAAAGATTATATGTTCCTTCTTACTGCCATTGTGTTTAAGGTTTTGTATAGCCTTTAATTTCACAACAAGGGATTTTTTTTAGCCATACTAATTGTTTTTTTTTATATAGTTATAATAGAAATATATTTTTGATTTTTAAGTTAGTAACAATATCTTGGAAAGTTGTCTATATCTCTATTCTCCAATGAATTAATGAAGAAACGTTATCTTCATGTCACCCTATCTTAAGGATAGGGGGAAATAATGATGCAATAATAACCCCGTAAAAATATTATTGTATATTTAAATGTAATCACATATAATATAATAATTCTAATAATATAGGATGGATAACATAATATTAATTAATACTAGCAATAAATTAATATTTTGTTAGGGTGGAAGGAAACACAATTAGTGGGAGTGAGTGTTATCCATCATCATCAACATCATCATCATCATCACCGACATCATAGTTTATTTATTTAATAATAAAAATAAGTACACAATTATAGTATTCATTATTAAAGTCCCAGTGGTGTAGATAAAGCACTCTGCTATGTAAGGTCATCAGTTCAAATAATTGACTTACCTTGGTTGTTGTGTGTGGGGTAGCGTGGGAATTGCTGGAGGTTATAGTGGTAGTGATCGGAATCGATCCCTACCATGCGAGTATGAGCTTGGCCTAGTTGTTGATTTGAGTAAATAAAAGGAAATAATATTCATTATTAATATTTTATTAAATTAATTGCATCAAGAGTAGCAAGGTTCATCTACATCTCATTGTCATAGAGATGATGTGGAATAATGCTTAAATGTGCACTACAAAAAAATTTAATGAGACCAAATTTGGTATATGAAACCTTAACAAGGGTAAATATTTACTTGGCTTTCATTAGAAAATTATTTTTTTGATTGAAAAGACTTAACAAAAACACTCCTAAATCACCATAATTTTGATGTGGGTGTATAGAAGACATTCTAAAAGAAAGTGCTTTTCATATTCAGCCCTCTTAATGTCACTAATATGACAAATTATTTTGACCCATGATGTCTTCGGAATTTTCCAACACATTGTTTCACTATGGAGCTCATGAGAGTTTCTTCTTGTTTTAACAATGTTGATTTTCTTGTTTATGCTAGTCAAAACAAAGAGATGTTTTTCATCTTCTATATTAGGGTCAATAACCTCCTTATAATATCTTATTTTTGTTTTATCATGTAATTATTTATCGCGCCATAATTTTTCCTTAAATTTAGATGCAATAACAGTGACTTCTTCATCGATTCCCTAATCATGTATCTAAGACTTGACATATTTATGGCCACACTTCTTGAGCCACAAGTGATTTTGAATAGAATTTGAAGCAACCTTAGAGAATATCTTGTCTTCCATGTTGTCTATCTTGTTTTGGTAAATTAGGTACCTAGTCATAGCCATGCTCTTAGTGGAGAAAAACTCACTTATATGAGGAATGCATGATAATATTTATTGGATTTAATTTTGAGATTATAAATTTTAAAACACTTTTGGATTTTATCTATCTTTCGCAATGATTCTCTAGAGATTCTATAGCCCCAATCTTCACAACCATATAAGGTAATAAGAGATATGAGAGCCTCAAAGAGGTGTTTTTATTATCCTATAGCCAAAGGTCTGTTGATTTACAACCATTTTCAAGTCCATAATAAGATTTTCACCCTTCATCTAACCTTTTCTCAATGTTATAGTTCCAATTAATCTTGTTATGAAGATCTATTCCAAGATATTTTCATGAAGTTACTTCCTACAATAACCTTCATTTTGTCATTATTAACAATAATAGTTCTATTAGAGCAAAAAACCTTGAGAAATTTCAGTTGCTTGTAGATTTCATAGGGACTCCTCACCATAAGAATAATATCATCATTGTAAAGAAGGAGGATGATGATTTTACCATCTAGAGTTGGGTTGACACAACCTACTTCTTCCAATCAATCCTTTAACTTGCCAATGTATATGCCAAAAAGGGTAGGGGATAGGGGACAACCTTTCTTAACTCTACTATTATAATTAATTTATTTTGATTATGCTTTAGTGTTCTTAAAATTATTCATAAAATTCTCATAGAACGTTATCATTTTTTCTCTCAACTCGAAAGGAAATTTTATCTCTTCTATTCTATTCCAAAGGTTAGTTTTGGGAAGTTTGTCAAAAGAATTCTAAAGTCAATAAAACAACACGTAGGACATTGGTTTTATTATTGTGACACTCTTTGAAAAAGACCCTAAGAATAACAAGGTGGTCCATAGTTGAATGATAGCTTCTAAATATGAACTATTCTTTATCTCTTTTCCATGGCTTTCTAGCCATGCACCAATATTCTTTTACAACAATAATTCCATATAAGTTGGCTAAAAGGGGATAATGATAATGGTCCTATAATTAGAGGGATTGGTTTTATCCCCATTTAAAAAATAGGCATAGTAAGACTTTTTGAGTCCATGCTTTTAGAAACCCCTTCTTGAATGCTAAAATTGAAGAGCTTGTGGATATTAAGGTTGAGGATAGGCCCTCCAATACTTAATATTTTTTCTTGGTAACCTTTGATTTCATTATCTTTCCCTATCACACGCTTCTTAGCCCCAAACGCTATGACTTCTATCAAAAAAACTTATTTCTATATAGAAAGGGTTTGAATGTTGTCCACACCATCAGGGGATTCACAAATCCTTTTAAGGTAGGAGTTCCAATCCCTCGAAGGAATAATATTGTTTTCTTTAGTTTTATGAATCAAAATTTCTTCAATAATTTGTAAGGATATATCTTTGATAGGTGTAAAAACTTATGTTTCTTTATATTTATGTAGTACCTTTTTTATTTTCTTTTTAATTTGGTTTTTTAACCTATTTATCTTGTATAATTTTAAGGATTTGTTAGAATCATCCCTAATGGATTTTCTAGAAATATTACACTCTTTATCATGCCAAAGGATGGTTGTTCTATATTTCATTTTTACATGACACCTCAATAGAGAAATGGTTAATGGAAGTAGAGAGGGTTGTCATTAAATTATGATAGAGGCATTCAATGTTGTCCATATTTAACAGGATATTTAACTCATTATTTAAATCCTCTAACAAAATATCAACATTGTTTTTTTCAAATATCGAGTTCTTTTGTCAGGATGATTTTCGATGGGGATTTTGTCCATGACAAAGTTTAGAGTTAGGGTTAAAGGTTTATGATTAAATTCAGGATCATGGTCATTTAAGATGTCAAAATTTACTATTTGTCTATATACAAGGATACTAGATATGACATAACCTATGACATCACTTTCAAACTCATGAATACAAGAGATTCAGTTGGATTTTAACCACTTCATTAGCCCATTGCAAATTATCATATCTTGAGAATTTTAGGTCTTAATTAGATTAGTACCAAAGAAATTCCCAATCATGTCTTTAGAGTTTCTTTTCTATCTAGAAGATAAAACAAGGTCCCCATCCAACCATATAAGATTAGGCTTGGAATCATTACTTAAAATAATGCCTTGATTAGTTTTGTTTTATCAATAAAGTCTCGTAGAAAGAAGATATTGTTGTAAATGTCATATTCTATGCCATTGTGAGTACAATTTCTATTTGGAATTTTTTTCTTATAAAATGTAGAATAAATAGACGCAAAATAACATATTGCTTTATTAATCTTCTTAGCATTATTATTTGAAATCTCCATCCATGTGTACTAATAGAAAGGGTGTTTCTTATGAAGCTTAATGTGGAGAAAGTTGTTCTTCTTTATGTAGCAAGCTATGCCTACAATTCTTCTATGGTGAGATTTCTTGTTCCATATCAACAAAAAGACAATTCGTTATATGTTAGGGACATTAGATTCTTCATTCTCCCAAGTTTCAACAAGCAATATAATATCAAATCACTTGGGATTAAACATAACATGGGCCCTTTACACGATGTAAAACCATAACAATTCCAAGAGATAATCCAAAGTGTCATAATTTCCTATTTATTACAATATTTTTGGTCTTTTCCCCTACTCGTTTATTCCTAATTATTGTCCATTTCCCTTCCTTCTTGTCTTATTTTTCCATTTGAACTTCTTCTTTTTATTTAATTTGGTCTTCTAGAACAATCTATTCATTTATAAATATTCTTGGCCCTTTTAGACATAGAGCTTGATGGGTATGCCATATGCATCATTATTAGAGCTTACCTTAACATAATTTTAGACTTTTTTCGGGAGAAAATTCCGCATTGTATTAATAATAATATAATCCGTTTACAATTACAATACATCACTGTAATAGACTTCCTTATAAAAGTCAAAACTCAGAAAAGGAGCATACTTATAAAAGACCTGTCTAAACGACTCCTTAGAAACAAACTACAAAAGATCTAAGACTTCGCCAAAGAACTCTCAATCATAGAGGGCAACATCCAACAACATAAACAAAAACTACTAACACTAACAAAGAAGGAGCAGACATAATTTTAGACTTATAACTTTATGAATATGCCATATGTACAGTTATTAGAGCTTACCTTAACACAAAGTAACTTATCTTTATGTTCAATTTTTTTTTTTTTTTCAATTTGCAATAAAATACTATATGCCAACCAAATCTAAATATAAACAAAAATTAAAATATCTCTATATATATATATATATGAAAGATAAAGATTTTATATATAGACCTACTATTAAAAACCCTATTTCGATGAGAAAAAAAGTGAAACCCACATTTACAAAATACCATAAATATGATATTTACATAAAAATATTATTAGCAAGTTTTTTCATCTTTGAATAGATATATTCTAAATAATAAAAATTACATTTCACTCCCGATCTTTGATAAATCCCAAATTGAAATAAACCTAAACTCATTATATATGTAGCTAGTAGTTCTCTAAACTTGGTTAAAGGGACTTAAATTATTTAACCTAGTCGATTACGTTTTTACATTCATTTTGGTCCATATAAGAACAGTGATATGGTTCTATGTAACTTCCTTGCATTTGATATTGTTTTTGAAGAGAGATCCTATTATAGAAAATATTTACTATGATAATATTGACCCATGGATTCTAAAATATATTATTAATGTTTGTGAGAAGATTCTTTTGGTCATTTCAATAGTTGTATTAACATTAGTTATTAAAGTTTGTGACGAGATTATTTTTTCAAACATTTTGTGTCGTTTTCGAAAAAAAAAAAAGGAGTTTCAAATTTTTCTTATGTTTTTATATAAAATTATAATTACTGTTGTGTATAAATTTAAGTTTTTAAATAATTTGGGTTTTTAATTTTTTATAAAAATGTTTTTATATTTTAATTTTTAAAACTTATCAATTTTTGTTAGTTTAAAGGATTACTCTTATGTCTTGTTTAATAAGTAAGAGATATCCAAATATTCTCTTTTGTCTTGTTTAGTGAGTAGAACACACCCAAATATTCAACCATGCAAATAACAAAAATATATAGAAAAAAAAAATATTATAATAACATTTATAATTCCTATATTTAAATTTAGTTTTAAGTT
>ML822285.1:80746-97533 GCA_009831015.1 Picea engelmannii | reverse complement strand
GAATCATGTTACAATGATACACGGGAGGGTGTCTATACTCCGTTTTCCCTCTCTAAAGCTAAAACTGTCTAATCTACAGTTAATTCCTATCTAACAGCATTAATTCACATAAATGCCTTCCTATCTACTAATACAATACAACTTTGCTTGGCTTTGAATGCCTCATCCAAACGTTGGCGCAACAATCTCCAAAGCATTTCAAAATGTGCGTGCTGGCACTGTCCAACTGTAGGTTCTTTCTCCGTGCGCGCTGGCTCGCTTGATGACGTGTGGATGCTCCTGCATCAATTACCATGCTTCTTTAAGAACTATCTGCAATTCTTGCCCTTTAAAGTATTCATTGGGTCAGGAAGTGGTAACATTTTTTGAAATACTTGAGGGTATAGGGAGACTTGGGAATGGTTTCCCAATTTGATAATCTGCTAGTTTAGAATATAGTTATCGACGCAGTACGTGATGAGATCCCAAAAGTAAAAAAAATCGGGGACAGAAGTTGTCGCTGCAATTCCATATGTCGAGATAACTTTCTTTCGGGCAGAAGGGGACAAGTAGTAGTGGTCATAAGCTATGGAGCAGTGAAAATTGTGGTCCTTACACCCTAAAATATTAAGGCCATATCCGCATAAATGTTGTCAAGTTGCAGCCATAAGTTGATGATAACATTCCTTTTCTCATCATAGTATTTAAAATGGATGGTGCAACATCATAATATAATCTCTGATAAAACTTGGTTCAATATGTTTTAATGCTATATTTCCTCGACCTTTTCGCCTTTTAATGCCAATATTTTTATGTCTCTCGTGAGTCATGAATAATAAAGGCATAATTAATGTGCATTGGGAAGCGCATGAAGTTGGTGAGGATGGCAGCCAATGAAAAGTTCTCCGAAACTTTTGTGTACCTCAAAACCCGACAACCAACAAATCTATGAGAACATGAGCTGAACAATCCACTAAGTATGGAAATATGGCGTACAATTATCTCAAAAAGTCTGAGGTAAATAACCATTTTTCCGAGATGATATTGCATTCCTTCTATGTTGATGTCGTAAAAAAACTAAAATAAGAAACTAATCAGATTCCATAATATTCTCCCATTATTTCATTTAAATGGGAGATGTCCTTGAGATTTCCACGTATTAATGCCAATCTTTTCGAACATCTTTGTTGATTTGTCACTGGTTAAATCATAGTTAATGTGCATTGAGAATGCACGAAGGTGGCGGGGATGTAGGGGAGTAAAAAATGCTTCAGTACTTTCTTGAACGTGGGAGTCTGTTGTGGAATTGTAGATCACGCAAGTTTTGGATGCAATATGTATACTCCGAACATGGTGCATGAGACTTCAATAATGCCTACCCGGGAACCTGCAGCCATAAAGTTGGATAAGTAAGGAAACGAAAGCGGTCAGTTGAAATCGTTAGGTCAAGATATAGATGGATATAGAATTTGTGAGCCCGCCACCTGGGAACCCCTTATCATAGAGGTCAAATTGCAGATCACCTAAGTTTTGGATGCAATATGTATACTCCAAACACGGTGCATGAAAATTCGATAACAGCTACTCGGGAACCCGCAGCCATAAAATTGCCTAAGGAAACGAAAGAGGTTGGTCAGATTTGTGATGTCAAGATATAGATGGATATAGAATTTGTGAGTCCGCCACCTAGGAACCCGCTGTCATAGAGGTCGAATTGTAGATAACGCCTACCCGGGAACCCGCAACTATAAAATTGGCTAAGTAAAGAAACGAAAGCGGTCGGTCGGACTCGTGATGTCAAGATATAGATGGATATAGAATTTGTGAGTCTATCAACTGGGAACCCTCTATCATAGAGATGCGACTAAGTATATAAGAGAAAAAAATAAACGGATCCAATAACTTTATGCTCGAAAAATGAACACTTTTTCTAATAATTGTCAAGCGATAGATATACATCAATTATGCGGCATGAGATTTCGAGGCATGGGAGATCCATAGGGATTAGCTGAGAACCGAATGGCATAAAATTTCCCAAGTATTGAAACGAATAGCAGTCGATCGGACTCGTGATGTGAAGATATAGATGGACATTGAATTTCTGAGTCTGCAGCCCCGACAACCTGCGAGCATAGACATGTGACTATACTATGTATAGAAGAAAAAAATGGATAATAGAGCGGAAGAAGAAAAGGGAAAAACAAATATAGACAGAATAAATGAAAAACAATTGGATGTGGAAAATGGGTAGAAATATGCACCTTTGCATGGATTCTTCTAAACTTATGGTTAAGACTTCTCTGCCGTGTGCAGTTCTGCACTTTGTTTCTATGCAAAAAATCACAAGACAAAAGGAATAAAGTAACAAATAGTTTTAGAAGAATATACCCTTTTTTTTTTTGTCAATGATTATGTACATATAGTTTTTTTGTGTAAAAAAAGTTTGTGCCCAAAATCAATTACAGAGCAGGTAAAACTAAGAAATTGGATAACATGGTTTTCTGCAACAAGATAGACATATATGCTTTGAAACATAGAAATATGATTTTTCAATATGTTTGATGTATATTTCATAATTCAAGTGCAATACAAATTGTATCGTGATCAGACCAGTATGTGTACAAACCGGACAAAACTAAGAAGTTGGATAACTTGGTTTTCTGCAACAAGGTAAATATATATGCTTTGAAACATAGAAATATGATTTTGCAATATGTTTGATGTGTCTCTCATAATTCAAGTGCAATACCAATTGTATCGTGATTAGACAAGTATGTGTTTAATATAAAGAAATTGTACTGAGAAATGGGCACATTCGACCATACATGGTCAATAAGTGTGTTTTGTGCATTCATTGTGTTGTTCAAAAGAAAGCGGAAATTGTATTTGCACATGTACTTTTCCAATTCTTTTGTTCTAGCATTATTGTGTAACATGTCAATATTGAAGTCTCCTACAATGACAATGGTTTCGTTCAGATGCAAATTCTCCAATGCATTGGAGAGAAAATTTAGTATGTTAGACAATGTTTCACGGGGAGCGGCATAGAGATTAAGTATTGCAATTTCCGATCCACTGAACAATACTTTTGCAAGCACCATCTCAACATTGTTTTCTTCGAAATGCATATGGTCCAAAATTGTTACATGTTTTTTTACCAATATCATCACCCAATGTTTAATGGAACTCGATTTGCAATTGTGATATGGAAATTGTTTGTTTTGCATGGATAATGCCATGTATGTTTCCTATAAGCACAAAATATCGTATTTAATTGTGTCATAGTCATTGAGTATATCATTGATAGGTGCATGTAAGTTGTGTGTGTTAAGTGAGAGAATTGATACAAATGAATTTTTTTGTATGGATTGGTAATCATACTCCAAATGCCACTTTGCGGTAGTCCTGAGGCGTTGCATTTCAATATCAACTTTGTGTTTGACTTTGAAGTTATATTTTGTAAGAGGACTTAGCAAATACAAGGAGTCTATACTTTTGACACAGGACAGTGTTGTGTATACAAGTCCATGTATTCGAATTCTAGTTGGCTCAAATGAAACACTATCAAGTGTTAGTCCTTGTGATCTATGGACTATACGTGCACATGCAAGTTTAATTGGAAACTGTTTTCGAATCTTCAGTCGACCTGTCTTTGCTGATGTCGATACTAGTTTTTCTATTGGTAAGATAGGTGTCCAATCTCTTGCATTGTTTAAATTATATAGATAAGCTAACTTTTTTTCTTGTCGGTGGCCTATATGCGGTTCATGGAAATTTATCCAAAGGACATCAAGTTTTTCTGTTTTAATATAGCCTTTGAGTATCCCATATGCACTATTGACCAAGCCATCCTATGAATCATAGTTGCAGGCATATATTTCAACCATCATGTCTACTTTCAGGACAAGTTGAAAAGGTAATGTGGATGTATGTTCATGACGTGGCACATTTCCATGATTGTCTTCTTCGAGGTCAGTTGAACTGATGATGATATCATCCCCAGGCATGAGAGATAGCATGAACCTGTTATGCATTGCAAAATCCCTATTTTTGTAGAATAGGTAAGGGAAGGATGGGTCTGTTGGTGCAGGTCGCATGCACCTCGAATTGATATATGTTAAGTCATCATGTGTCTCACTATTTTTCCGCATTCTATTCAGAATTTCAATAAATGTTTCATCTGTCTGGCGCATTTTAGTATGCAATTCAAAGCACTTAATATTGTCTTTCTAGAAGTGTTGGGTCATTTTTTTCATGTTGACTGTAGGTTTTTCAAATATCAAAGAATCCTGGATGGGTTGCGCCTAGTAAAGATCCACACAAAATATCATGTCAATGTTTCCAAAGTATTTCGTGTGCACATGTTTTATGTTTCTTAGCCAGTTGTCAATGGAATACAAAAAGTAACTTCCAATCAAATATTCCTCATCTATGAAGACAAGTTACATTTCGTCATAAAGCTTAGACAAGGTATATAACATCTCCTTGCTAAGTGGAAGAAACTGTGACTTGTTAAAAGGCATCAAAAATGTAGAGTGGATTGTTGTTCCGCCTGCATTATATGCAACTTTTCCTATATATGCAATTATTAAGCCCTTTGGTTTCATAGGATCATAAGAATTGTTTGAATCATAGATTCGTATAAGCATTTGGAATAGTGATTTAGATGTGAATGTCTTCCCTGTTCATGCTCTGCCTTTAAGGAACAAGTGCACATGAGTGTGCATGTTCAAGTGTTTTTTAACCATAATGTCCTTTAGAACTGTTTGTTATTCTCGATTCAAGAGATGTTTGATTATGTGGTATTCATTATTTTAAATAAGGAAAGGATGTTTTGTGACTTGAAAACCAAGATTGATACGTTTTTCAATGATGCATGCTCGAGGATGAGGCAAATCTACTTGCAAGTCATAGGTCTCGTAGGGAGTTCTAGTTGTTTTTCGGTTTATAAATGTCTGATCAAGATTGTTAGGGTTTTCTGGTTCATTAACTACACTTTCTAGATCACCCCATGTTGGATTAACATTGTAAGAAAATATGGATTCATTCGTTTTCACTATAGTCATAGGGGAAACATATTGAGCTTCCCATGTAGGCAAGTTATGTTTTAATGTTCTTTCATTTTCATCGAACAAAACATATAACAATAGTTTTTCTCTACAACAATTTTCATAGTCAGTATGTTTGTTGTATTTGACAAACCGTATCACAGACAGGTTTTTCCTTTTTGATATGGGTGCACCAATTTTTTTGTAATGCGATACAAATTCTGCTAAGAAAATATGCTTAATAGGAGATGGACACTGGAGGTAGTAATCAACAATAGAGAGATATAGCACATCCTCTGAATTGCCAGGCACTTTTTGTAGCAAAGACGATGGTTTAAGTACAAATGTGCATTTCTCAAGTGGAGATGTTTTTATGAAGACACATTTTCTTCAAGTACTATTGAGGGGTAGGGAAAGTGAAATGTGGACTACCTGTTGAGAAGACATTTGTTGAAGATTAAGTAATGTATTACCAAGCGCGCATATCATTTGTATAGCATCAATATGACTACCTTCATGTTCTTTCTATATTCTTCTTAATGCACTTATCATGGATTTGTCAACCTTTGTCATATACGAATTACAGTATGATGTTGCATCATAAGCATTGAGGACATACTACGCATCTGTATTTGCATTCCACATAACTAGAATTTCCTTGGAGAAATTGTTGTTCCAGATATGGGAAAGTTTTCTTTTAAGGAAAATTGTTGGTTGTTTAAGCATACATTGTATGGCTTGGATGTACTCATCTTCTATTAGTTTTAGATGTGTCAAGAAATCATCGAAGCTCAATTACACATCAAAGTATCATTGTTCTAGAAATGTGAACAAGGATCTAGATTTATCAATGACATCATTGTACTCTAAACTAAGTGACTCTATGATTATTGTTGTTCTCATTGGTGGCATGGGGAAGTTGTATCTGCAATGCGAGTTTTTCCTTTTTTTACAACTTTTTGTATGATAATGTCTGTGAGCATTGGCAAGTTCTGGATCCAAATGATCTATGTATGTTATGTATTTGTCCACAAACTGTTCGATCTGTGAACTGTTGTCAACTCCATAGACTGGTGAACCCTCTATCCACAAGAGTGCATGGTCATGTTCACTCCCCCTATTCTGGAATTCAATCACAAAAAAGTAGTCTGATATTTTTCCGAAAAACATTTCATCTTGGCATATCAATTGTTTCAAAGAATTTATTCTATGTCTATAGTAACGAGTACATGTCATTGGGTCTTTTCTTATGAGGCAGTCAATGCTATCATTTTCCAATGTATTCGTTTGTTTTCTGTGTTTCCTGTTCTTATGAAAATCAGATACCGAAGCCACCAATGGATCTCAATGATGCTATGCACTTGTAAATGTGATGAAAAATGTTGACGGTCCCAATTGTCAGATCATTGCAAAAATAGTTTTCTTGTTTTGTTGCAAATAGTCATGAGAGATTCAAATGTTTTTGAAATCTATGTATCCAATATCAGATTTCAAGATTTTTTCTATGTTTTCTTTGTACTTGACATCTATGGCCAACAAATTTCTTCCTTGCAGCTGGCCTTTTCTTATTCGCACCCACATGCAAGAGAGCACTTGGGCTATTATTATGTGCATTGTTTTGAAGAACAAATTTGTTATGTGACAGGAGAAGTCATTGCTTAAATGTAGCATCTCCCATCGAACTATTTTATGATAACTAAATCATTCTACAATTTCACTAGGACGTGGATATCCATACAATAGTCTTGGGAAGTTCATTTCCTCTGCAAATTTGTCCTTGAATATTCCAAGTGGACGTTGTCCCTTAGAAGGTGCAATTTCGACAATCTTGTCTTGCAAGTCATGAATGCGTTGTGCATCGGTGAATCCATGTACCAACATCTCAGTAGGTCTTTCAGTCTCCGATTCATCACTTGTATCAAATTCACTTGCAGTTTTGAGAGTCTGTGAAGAGTTGTCATCCCCTTCTCCAAGAGAATTGTTCCATTTCTCATTTATACAAATGTTTTGTGCTTTGTACAGGGTCCTGGAACATAATTCTTTTAATGCTTTCATGACAACATGCACATGCACTTTACCTGTCTGATATGAATTCTTGTATTGCAAGAGTCTTTTGAGAGCCACAATAATTGTTAGTGTATCGCTAATGAATTGTGGAAAGGCTTTTTGTACAACA
The DNA here is from genome assembly GCA_009831015.1 of Picea engelmannii. Taxonomy (NCBI): domain Eukaryota; kingdom Viridiplantae; phylum Streptophyta; class Pinopsida; order Pinales; family Pinaceae; genus Picea; species Picea engelmannii. Next base: position 90,330 of record ML822285.1, on the reverse strand, counting down.
TCTAGTTGCACAGGTACATTAATAATTGATCCTGTTAAGCCCATTTGGGGTTGTTTATAGCTTGAGGGCCTGATCTGTGCAAATGAAATTCACAGAGACACAAGTATCTCTTCAAGCTTTGTAAGCGCACTTACATCTACTAGTGGTGTATTACATCCTATTTGGTCAAGCATTGCAAACTTTTGCAGTTTTCCATTTTCAAGCGACCGTTTGCATGAAAAACAAATTTCGCTGCTGGAAAATGTTTTATCATTTTCTGTCATGCAGAGGTATTCTAGTTCCAAATCGGGAGTGAAAGATTTATTGTTTTTTGCGAAATTCAATTTATCGCAAATTGCACATGCAATTGAAGGAGTTTCTTTGATTTGTTTCACATAGGTCTGTCTTGCATCTTTCTTCTGTAGAGAAGTATGCATAGAAAGTGTTTGATGGTTTTCATTGGCAGTTGTACATGTTGTTGGTTCCAGCCCACGAAATGTGATTTTTTCCTCTCGGACAATTCCATCACCATCATGGGATATGTGACCGCACATGTTTCTCTTGTGTTGTTCACGAACAATTTTCTTTAGTTTGTCATATGCCAGTTTTTGCCTACAAGGAAGCGTAGTAATGTATTTTTTCTCTCGCGTATGACCTTTTTTAAGTTGTGATAACTTAGTCTACGTTTTTTGTTCAAGGGAAAGATGACCTCATGGAAACTAGGATGAGTTTCATTCTGATTAAATAGCATAGGACGCCTATGTAGATTCGATGTATTCACACTGGACCCTAAAGCAATGGTATTTCCCATACGATCAATGTATTTTTTCCTGTCACGTATGAGATTTTTCAAGTTGTGACAAGTTAGTCTACATTTTTTGTTCAAGCCCTTTATGTCCTGGTCACAAATGGGGTGAGTTTCATGGATGACCTTTTTCAAGTTGTAGTAAGTTAGTCTACGTTTTTTGTTTAAGCCCTATATGGACCCATCACAACTGGGACAGGTTTCATTCACATTAAATAACATGCTATGGGTATGCACATTCGACGTGGTTTGGGTGGCATGGACAGTGGAACCTGACCAGTGGCACTTCCCATCAAAGGTTAATAATGGATATCTGGAGTATCTATTTTCAGCGAGATGATGTCAATTGTTCGATGGTAGTTTGAATCAGTAGACCAGGAATGGACACTATCGGCTGGCAAAGTCTACCAGACCTAGATATTTACTCTGAATATGACAAATAGCCATTGCAAACAGAATCTGCCACCCTCCACATTTTGTTTTTCGTATCGCAGTGCCATGTTTACAAGGTATTCTTTCCAACTTTCAATTGTCGGGATATTTTCTAGGATATATGTTGAAATGTGTTTATGAAAATAGCTAAAAGCATGTTGATTGCCACCTATAATTGCATCGCAAAAGGATTGTACAGTGTAAAGTCACAACGACTACACATCGAACTCTGTTGATACAAAATAACAAATTGAATTGAACAGACTATCTCCACAACTAGATACAACAATTGTTCATATTTGCAAGCAATGGAATTGCACACGATGCATAATTAATTTCCATTGCGATTCAAGGTATTTGCAAGTGAGGGAAAAGTAAATATGAGGTTCTCCAAGATTGTATATGGATAATTTTATAAACACTAGTGGTTCATAAAGACCACTGACAGGATTGGCATCATGGAACAAGATGCAACATGGATCGTTGGATGCAGTTCAGTTAAATAGTAGATATCTTGTTTTTCTTGTCAATCACCACATTCCAATTCATATATTGATCCACATAGACAACCACCATATACAAAATGTATCTCCCCAAAGTCCCCTCTCATCTGCAGGCAACATTGCAAATGCAGACAACCACATCTTTGAAAAATACATAGTGACATCATGTATTCCATGTAACTTCCAAAGAAGGTCAGATGCCAATTCATATTCATACGACTCCAATGCCTCAGCGCCACCATTTTTAAAGAGTCCAAGAAATAATCTATCAATCCATTGCGCAGGTCGATCGAGGAATAAAAAAAATGCAATAGAACCTTAAATGCATTGAAAAGGCAATCCCCTACAGTATATGAGAATAAATCCAATCTAAAAAGACCATTGGTATACAAAACTTGGTCAATGTTGTCATGGACAATGGACTCTGTATCTATTTCGTAGGAATCAACATCTATTACTTGTTTCATCTCTTAAACTGTGATTTTCAAGATGTTTCTTACCTATATTCAGTCTATATGCAAACAGAGAAAGGAAAAGAAAATAAGAGAGAAAACAAAATAAAATAAAAAGAGAAATAGAAAATTACAAGTGCGGAACTGCATACCAATTCTGCTATCTATCATTCAGCCTTCTTCTTGTCAAATTCAGTCCTCTCTAGCCACCACAACATATGACAAGAAAATAGAAGAACAATGAACAATGAGCCAAACAGAACAGACAACACAAATAAATAACACTATAAATTTTCTCAGCACAAAGACCGAGTATTCTATGTGTATCATTTTTGAACCTATTCTTGGCGTACATCCTACAAGATTTTTAGAGGGAGAAGATGCTTTGTAAGACACAAAGAACAGGACAAAGGAAACAGGTGGATGGAGTCTACCCTGACATATGCTTTCTCCCTGTGAAAACTCCGAACATGTTTTCTAAAACCCTTTGCATTGCTATTTTGGAAATAGGTATGGCAAGATATCCAGAAATCGGAAGTTGGCATATGTGATTGGAAGGCAACAGACTGGAAAGAATGCACGAAATCCATGGTTTGCCAGGAACATAAAATAAGAGGAGAACATCCAATTTTCCTTTTTTATATCTCATTGTAACTATGACAAATCTGGGTTCTATGTCTAGCATCGACATTCAAAGTGGAGCAAGACGTATGGAAGAAAACAGACTAAGGAAACACATGGTTTCCAGGAACAGATAATATGAGAAGAACATTATGAAAAAAACGCTCCAAACGTATGGTTTATAGGAAAAGGAAAAATGAGCATTTTTTTTAATATGTCACCATGGTTGTGACAAAGGCGGGTTCTATATAGAACAGTGATGTTGAAGAACAAGGAAAAGATTATGGGTGTAGCAGTGAAAAATAAATATGTTCTTCAACAGGGTTGCGAGGCAGGGACACCTAGTATTGAAAATACTTCCTTCCAAGTTGCAAATAACAAACAACAAACAAGGAATAGCAATGAAACCATGGCACAAAAACTTACCCGTCAATGAGGGATAACAAAAGTGCCGCTCGAAAACCTGCAAACCACAACAACAGGTCCAACTGCTTGGAAATTTGAAGAACAACACACCATTGAACAACCACAAAGATGTCCAACTGTAGCTGTAAGACCTCAAATTTTCAAAGTTGAATCAAACAAAAACCAACCAACATTGAACCAGCCAATGAAAAAGCATCAACCAGTGAAGCAGTAATGGCGGTGAAAAACAACATTGCCCAAATTCACTGTAGAAAAAACTGTATCAAAAAAATGGAAGTAAACTGTATTGTAACACAGTTGTAGAATAAACATTCAAGGTTGCAAGCCCTATTAGGTAAACAGTTAAGGCTGCCACAACCATCGAAGGGTGTCGCACTGTGAAAGCATTTAAGAATACGTATGTAACAATGAAAAAGAATCTCGAAACACACAACAATAAAGAAAGTTAGAAAAAATAAAAAATACTAACAAAAAATAATAAAAAATAAAATAATAATAATAATAATAAAACAATAGTTCGAACACTGGAGACTATGCTAAAAGACTTTAGTTAGAGGACAAAGTAATATGAAAACTGACTATCCATGCTCAAAAATTTGGATATCCAAACATTTCAATATCAATAGTACAAATTCAAAAACACCGTAGATGATAAAAACTTTGGATATGCCAACATATAAATCATTGAGAATAGCAAAGTTGGCAATAAGACCTCAAATCTTTTATCCAACGAGATCATGACATATATGGATTTTTTTTATTGTAAAAACAATAAAATAAATAATGTTTTTTTGTTCTATAGTTCGAACAATAGAAATTATGCAAAAATTTGTAGTCAAACGAAAAAAATATATAAAGTCAACGAATTGTCAATCGCTAAAAACTTTGGATACCTAAACATTTCAGTATGAATACTACAAATTCAAAAACACCGTAGATGTTAAAAACTTTGGATATGACAACATATAATGCATTGGGAATAGTGAAGCTCACAATAAGACCTCAAATCTATTATCGAATAACATCATGACATATATGGGGTTTTTTATTATATAAAAAATAATATTTTTAGTTTTATAATTTGAACAATAGAAAGAATACAAAAATTAGTAATCAAACCACGAACTAATATAAAGTCAATGATTTATCGATTGCTATAGTCCCTATGCACCTTCGGAAGGGACTAATAACTACAATTAAATTTCTCAATGCAGTCTTCCCTTTTCGACCTTGAAATTTTAGGGCACACTTTATGAAATACCACTAAAAATATGTAAAATTTTAAGCTAGAGAAACATAAAATGAATATTATGTTTTAAAAAAATTCAATAATTTCTTCAACCACATTTTAATATAAATCAATAATAATTTTAAATTAATAAAAAATTACAAAATATTTAAAAAGAATCTAAATTTTTTATGAAAAATTAAATTTAATTATTAATAACTTATTTATTATAAATAATTAATCATAAATACAATTATTCATTAAATTATATATTTATTTGGTTTATAATTTAATACATCTTAAATTTTACAATTAATAACTTATTAGACAAATATTTAATATTTAATAGTTAACTATTTTTTATTACATATACTTATAGTTTTATATATAGCATTACTTACGCTGTATTATAGTTTGGCGAATGACCATTCTAAATATGTTTTAATAATATCGATATATTTACATGCTTATCAATAATATTATCCATATTTTTTAATTTATATAATAATTATAAAATGTTTAAAAATAAATTTATTTATTTTCAATTTTTTAATCAATAAAAATTAAAAGTTAAAAAAACTAATAACTAGTATAAGTAATGTAAATTTCATATCAAATTAAAAGATATAATAAATTAAAATAATTGGTTTATTTTTATGAAATGCCACATTTTGGGAGGTTTCTTCCCTTAATTTAAGTATATTATGATCCATACAAAGAGAAAGCATAGACCTCATGGTGAACTACATTGTAAGTCATAAAAAACAATAAAAATCCACATGATAAAATAAAGTAATTCATTTATTTTTATGGAATGCCACTTTCTCTTGGGATGTTTCTTCACTCAATTTGACTATATTATGAGTCATACAAAAATAAGAGACTTCACGGTGAACTACATTCTTTTCCATACAAAAAACAAATTATTTTCCATAAAAAGAAACAAAAAGTAAAGATATTATGGTATATTGAGTTTACTTTCATGCATTTTTTTGTTTGATGTGATTTGACTTATTTTTTAGACTATAAATTATTATCCTTCATAAATATTGGATGAAAATTGATAAGGAATTAATTAATATGTTTTAACAATTTGTTGTTTATTAGTAAAAATTACTAGTAAAAATTATAGAGAGAAATTTTTCTATATTTTTTTTTCATCCCTCAATAAATTATGTTAGTGTTACAATTATTTTCAAATTGAAACTTAATGTATGCATACACATGGCATTTCAAGAAAGTATTTTCATCCATAACTTATTAGTATCATAAAGATTATATGCTCTTTCTTGCCACTATGTTTAACCTTTTGTATAGCTTCTACTTTAATTTTGAAGGATCTTGTTTTAGAAATACTATTTTTTTTTAGTATAATTATAATAGAAATATACTTTTGATCTTCTAAATAAGGATCGATATTTTGGATATATTATCTTTATGTCACACTATCTTAAGTATCACGTGGAAAAAATGATACAATAATAACCAAGTAAAATTTGTATTGTATATTTAAATGTTATCATATACAATATAAGAATTCTAATAATATGAGATAGCTAACATAATATTAATTAATACAAGCCATAAATTATTTCTTTCTTAGAGGGGAATACAATGAAATTGGTGTAAGTGTATGTTATCGAAATCATCATAAGTTCAACACTTAGACACTCATAAATTCAAAAAACATGTTTTATATTCAGAAAATAGAGGTTTACAACAAAAATATGTCTTTCTGTAACAATGTTTCTTATTGTCTCTATTCTTTTCTCTCCTATATCAATATTTTATGCTATCTTATATAAGAATTAAAATGAATTGCATCTCATTGAACTTAATTGACAACTAATGGCAATTAGTGAGCCACAAATATAAAGAATAGTTGATTCTTCAAAATAAAGTATTGGTTTTTCAGTTCTAGGAAATACAAAAAAGACTAGATCAACTATTGAGAATAAGCATGATCTAGATTTATCTAAAATTTATTGGTATTTGTAGCTTAGGATGGAATGGGTGCAACAACAATCTCAATTTACTTCATCATAAATTTTGTCATTTCCCTATACTTTTGAAACAACTAGATATTCGCTGCATAATCTTTGAAAAATGGAATCTAGTGGAAAATCCATAGTTCTTTAGCAACATGATTCTCAGAAATCAATATTTGATGACAAATAGTATGGTTTTTGTCTTATATTCTCAACATTTGGTTCTGACAACTAGGAGTTGCAACAACATCAATTGTAGAAATTCATTATATATGTGGATCTGTAGAAAATGATTTCCTTAGCAAGTGGAATCCTTCTTCATCATATTTATTAGGAATGGATTTGTAGAAAGTGGGTTTCCTAGCATTCAATGGGTCGCTTTCACATCACATCATTCATTTTCCTTTAGTAACGTGTATCAAATCTATAATATTAATATCTGCAAGTTAGACAAAAAGGATATTTTTTCTACGAAATGTACTATAGAATTCACTAATTTTCCAAATAAATGTAGGAAAAGATTTACCTTAATGATTTCTGAGCCAAAATGTTAAAATTATGGTTAAATTATATAGAAAAGGAGTGGTGGAGTGTGAAAATAAAATGAAAACGATGATATGACCATGCCAAAATTGAGTCCCATCACTCTATCACCGCACCCCCACCCTCATGACTATAGTTTCTCACTCTATTCCTTTAGGGTGGAGTGGCGGGATACAATGAGAAATATATTGTACTTTCTCACTATATTTTCTCATGGTTTCAATCTAGCACACCATCTTTACCCTAATTAAGGGTGGGGGTGGTGAGAGAGAGAACAAATATAGTGAGAAGAGATAATATATTTTCTCACTCTCTACCCCCACCATTAGAGGAGAGAGTGAGAAAATATAGTCATGAGGGTGAGGTTTGGGGTGGGGTGAGAGAGTGAAAAAATATAATGAGAAAATACAATATACTATGAGAGTGGGGGTGAGGGGAGAGAGAGGGGTGAGGGGAGAGAGAGTGAGAGAAAGTACAATGAGAAAATACAATATATTTTTTCACTCTCTCCCCTCAACCCTACCATTAGAGGGAAGGGGTGGGGGAGAGAGAGAATAGATATAGTCAGAAAATAAAATATATCTTCTCACTCTCTCTACCACCCCAACCCTCAATTAGGGTGGAGGTGGGGGATAAGAATGAGAAAATATATTGTATTATCTCACTATAATAGGGGTGGAGGGAGAGAGTGTTGTTGAAATATAATCTTCAATGGAATCAACCCTTGGAATTCTCTAATACCATGTTGATATTTTACCACTCTACTCAACACCTATAAATTATCTCAAAATAAAATCACTTTATCTACTAAAAGAATAGATGAGTTATCGACTAAACATGCAACATAACCATAAACAAGGAAACCAAATCAAGCACATAAGAAAACCAAGATTTTCAGGTAAACCCTTGGAAAAACCCTAGAGGGAATTTAACCATTCCAATGATTGTTTTATTAAGGTCAAATTAGGGCTCGTGTAACAGGGAAAATGACCAACTAAGAGAACTATACATTGCAGACAAACCTGGAAACACATGTGTTGTTGTACGACCTGTTCAAGAACGTTTCCTGAGAAATCCATGACTTTCCCTTATGTGACCCACATACATCCACACATTTCTCGTTTATGACCTGTAGATATTCGTGACTGTCTAAACTATGAGACACAGATATGTACTCAAATCCCATATAGAAATCTCCATACGACTCTGCTCTTCCCTCTGGTCTCTATCCTTTGAAATCCACTTGTCGATGCTTCTAATCTCTCTCCTCCTTGACCTCTATGACCTTTAGATGGAAGTACTTATCCACCTATCAATATATTGAATCATGCTCCTTTGTGATCCAACCCTCTCATCAATACTTATATGAACTCTATTCGCCCAACTAGTGAGATCTTGTCACTCTAGTGTAAGAAAAAGTCCTTTTGTCCTACACTCCTCACACTAGAAAAAATCCATATTTTCTATCATGAAACTTAGTCTCTCACAAGTGTATATCACACAAGTATCTTGACCTCGACCTCTCGTCAAAAGCAATTTCTCCTTTACCCCAACCATGATTTTATAATCACGAGTTACAATCTATTTCTAATATCCAAAATGGGATCTATGGTTGATATTACTTCTCACAGTCACTTAAGATTTAGATTACGTGCTTCATGCTAAGCATGTCCTTAAATAAATCAATTCACTAATAAAAACATTTTTACTTTAATTAATTCCTTTTAACTAAAGTAAACTCAAGACTATAATATTTTTTACAACTTCCACATGCAAAACAGATGTCAATGTGGAAGTACATGTCCAATGCTACCACAAACATCAAAAACTGAGAATATATAGTTATAAAATACAATATATTTTCTCACTCTCTCTCTCCACCCTCTCCCTCCGTCATATAGAGAGTGGGGATAGAGGAAGATAGTGATAAAATACAATATATTTTCTCACTTTGTACCCCCACCACCAATGAGGATCGGGGTGGGGGAAGAGAGAAATAAAAAAAATAAAAATTATCACTATATTTTCTCACTCTCTCCACCCATCCTCACCATCATAATATTTTATTTTCTCACTCTTTCTTCCCACCCCTAATGAGTTTGGGTGTTGAGGGAGAGACAGAAAGAGAAAATATAGTATATCTTCTCAATAAATTTACTCACTCTCTCCCCCCGATCCCACCTTTGTAATTTGAGGTTGGGGGTGGGGATGGGGAGACATAAAGAAAATATAAACTACAATATATTTATATATCTCTTCTCCCACCCTATACTCTCTCCCTCTCTCTCTCTCATCCTACCCACACCCTCATAATATGGGAGTGGGGGTAGGGGAAGAGAGAAATTGAATATATTGTATTTTCTCACTCACTCTCCCCACCCCCACCCTCATAATATATTATATTTTCTCACTCTCTCCCAAAACATTCTCACTCTCTCTCCCCAACTCCACCCTCATAATATATTTTATTTTCTCTCTCCCACCGCACCCCTTCCACACTCTCTCTCCAATGTTCCCACCCTCATAATGTATTTTTTTTTTCACCCTCCCCCCTGTCTCTCCCACATTCTTATATTTTCTCACTCTCTCCCTTGAGGGTGGTGGGAG
>ML822285.1:62094-72410 GCA_009831015.1 Picea engelmannii | reverse complement strand
TTTTAGTACTTACGATTGTCATTTAAATTATGATGTTCTACGTTACTTCCATTTATGATGACACTTATGGAAGGAAGGTATTTGCATTACAATTGAGGTTGATTTTAATGACATTGCACATAAGGTTCCTCATGTTGACCTTGGAATTTTTATATATTCTCAAGATCATTATAATTATGGGTAGTCGTAGCGCACATCAGGTATGGTAATTGTAGAATCATGGTCCACTAGGGATGTAGATGGAAGGCGTTAATATTTCATGAGAGGTTTGCAAAGTTTTACTGTTGGTGATAATTTTTAGGTGGCGCATTAGTTGACTTACGTACCTTAATTTACTCTGAGCTAGAAAGTAGGGGTTGTTGATTCTTTTGAGGATGTGGAATTTGGGTTCTGTGTCGGAGTCCCCTTGTCATGTGCCCTCCGTAAGGGGCGCATTGTTCTTCTTAATTATGATGTACTTGATTGTGGTCAGTTGGATGCTTGGTCTATTGTGTCGGTGGGATGTAGACACCTCCATGTTCATCAGAACAGTCGCCAGCCCTGAGACCTTAAATGGTTAAAGACGATGGGAAACCGGGCTTGAGCGTTGATTATGTGTCTTGGAGGTCCTAACCTTGCAGGGTAGGACGGGCGGGAGGTCAGTCGTATTTAAGTGGTCAGTTGACTTGTTGTGGTTGTGTCTTGTTGGTCGTCGAGTGACGACGTAGAGTTAAGTATGTTGTTACTTCCACACACGCGCACACACCTTCGCACACAAACACAAAAAAAAAAAAAAAAAAATTTGCACCTATCACTCGAATGCTTGGCGTAACGAGGCGGTTCGTTACAGTTTTTCACCAGGGCCAACCTGTACATCATGATCTTAGGATCTTATGATGTCGTGATCGGTATAGATTGGTTGGAATCACATGAGGTGATACTCAACTGTAAGAAGAAAATGTTGAGATTAGTTGATGATGACGGACAAAAATGCATGATTGTAGGTGAGAACTAGGGAGTTTCCCTGAGGTTCATCTCTTCCTTGCAGTTAGAGAAGAGCATGCACAAGGGATGTAAGATTTATGCGATCCTTGCATTAAACGAGAAGGGAGTAGCGAAAGGTCTATAACACCTTCCTGTGGTGAGAGATTTTATAGACATCTTCCTAGAGGAGTTACCTGGAATGTCTCCAGAGAGGGAATTGGAGTTTACCATATACCTAAAACCATGTACTGAACCGATATCTAGAAATCCTTATTGGATGTCGATCCCGGAGTTACCGGAGTTGAGAATGCAACTGAAGGAGTTGTTGGACCTATGACTTATACACCCAAGTGTGTCATCGTGGGCTGCACCTATTATATTCATATGAAATAAGGATGGGTCGTGGATACTCTTTATTGACTACCATCAATTGAACAAAGCCATGATCAAGAATCAGTATCCGTTGCCAAGGATTGATGATATGTTCGATCAGATGAAGGGTGCAACAATGTTTTCAAAGATCGATTTGCATTCAGGGTATCACCAGTTACGGATCAAGGAGGATGACGTCCCTAAGACCACCTTTAAGACAAGGTTTGGACATTACAAGTTTATTGTTTTACCGTTTGGACTGGCAAATGCCCCAAGGGTATTTATGAGTTTGATGAACAGGGTGCTCCGCGATTACTTGGACAAGTTCATCCAAGTATTCATTGACGATATTTTTATTTACTCTCGGACGATGGAGGAGCATGACGAGAACTTGTGCTTGTTAATGCAGTGTCTGAGAGAGCACACATTTTATGGGAAATTGTCCAAATGATCATTTTATCAATCGAAGATTCACTACTTAAGGAATGTCATCTCCGGCGAAGGTATCATCATGGATCCAAAAAAGGTCGAGGCTATTATGGAATGGCCTGCACTGATGAATGTCCTGGAAGTGTGCAGCTTCATGGGTTTAGCAGGATACTATCGACAGTTTGTCAAGGGATTTTCGAAGATAGCAAATCCGATCACAAAATTGTAGAAGAAGAGAAAGAAATTTGTTTGGACCAATAAATGCACAGAAGCATTCCAGAGGCTCAAAGAGTTTTTGAAAACAACAATGATACTAAAGGTCCCTCACATGGACGTGGAATTATTGGTATGAACTGACACATCCAATGAAGGCTTAGGCGGATTCTTGATGCAAGACAGTCGAGTGATCGCTTACATATCGAGGAAATTGAGAAGGCATGAGGAGAACTATGTGACACACGATTTTGAGTTATTAGACATTGTATATTCCTTGAAGGTTTGGAGACACTACATTATTAGATGAAAATTTGAACTAAAAATGGACCACTGTGGCCTACAATACATCTTTACGCAAAGCGACCTGAACGCGCGACAACGGTGTTGCTCAGAATTGCTTAGCTAGTATGATTTCAAGATTACTTACATAAAAGGAATAGTGAATTGAGTGGAAAATGCATTGAGTCAGAGACCATGCATATTTTCAGTGTTGTCACTTTACAACATGACGATGAATGGTACAAAGAGGTCAAGGATTTTATCAGACAAAACACAATGATGGTACCAAGATTTGAAGGATTTACATTTGATGAAGATGGATTATTGAGGTTTAAGAATTGGATTTACATACCATTGAATGACGAGTTGAGGAGTTTGATCCTAAATGTGGCTCAGAGAGCAGTGTACATGGCTCACCTGGGAGTCATGGAGATGAGGGCGGACCTTAAACCCTTATTCATCTAGAAAGGAATGAAGGCAGACATAGTCAACTATGTGGCCAAATGTCTATAATGTCAGCTGGTAAAGTCTGAGCATAAACATCCATCAGGATTACTACAACCACAAGCTATTCCAAAATTGAAATGGGAGTTTATTTCAATGGATTTTGTTGTTGGATTTCCACTGACGGCAAGGAGACACGACTCGATTTTTGTGGTAGTCGACACTATGACGAAGAGTGCACATTTTATTCATGTGTGTACGATGTATAAGGCAACTAACATAGCTAGAGTTTTCATCAGTGATATTGTGAGGCTTCATGGCGTGCCTAAGAGGATTATATCCGATCAAGGATCGGTGTTTACCGGACAATTTTGGACTAGTTTCCAAGAGGCCTTGGGAACCAACTTAACTTTAGTACTGTGTATCACCCAGAGACTCACTCACAGACCATACAAACAAACCAAATCTTGGAAGACATGTTGCACATGTACGTGATGTACCAACAAAAGCATTGGGAAGAATTTTTTCCATTGGTATAATTCACTTATAACAACAGTTACCAAAGCACCATTAAGATGGTGCCTTTCGAGTTCCTTTATGCGCGACCATGTCGGATGCCTTTGAGTTGGGATTGGCTTGAGGATAGGGTCTTGGTGGGACCAGAAGTGATCCAAGAAATGGAGGATCGAATGAAAACAATAAGACAAAGGACCAAAGAAATGCAGGATTGACAGAAGAGTTATGTCGATGCGCACCATGTATACTATAGTTAGGAAGTTGGAAATCATGTCTTCTTGTGGGTAAAACTACATAAGAGTTTGATCAAGTTTGGAAAGGGAGATAAACTCTCTCCTAGATTCATGGGACCTTTCAAGATTGTGGAGAGGAACGGGCCTGTGGCCTATCGACTATCCTTGCCTGATTTGTTGAGGCAATGCATGAAGTTTTTCATGTATCTATTTTGAGACATTATATTAGTGATCCTACACATGTTGTTGAAATGAGCTCCTTCCAAGTATCGAAAGAGGGGGAACTCACAGCTGAACCGATCTGCATTCTGGATCATCGCATTCGACATCTATGACGTCGGACCGTAGATCAAGTCAAGGTCCAGTGGGACAACTATAGTCCCCAGTTGATGACCTAGGAGGATGAATATGATATGCGCCAACAATTTCCATTTGTGTTTGATAGATAGACTTATGACACTGTGATACACATTATTTTGGCACTTATACACTTTGAAACTTTGGGACAAAGTTTATACCAAGAGGGGGTGTATGTAATATCCCACTCTTGCATGAACTAAGAAAACTTATTCTTTGAGGACACTTGCTTTCAAGTGATCCATATTATTATGCTATTGGGAATTTGATTATGATTATGAGGCATTATGATATGATGACATGTTATTTTGTTGTATTTATATAGATAGGTGCTATTGACTCGATTCTCCTTAGTGTGCAGGATTTTGGACCTCGAGGATGCAGAGGCATAGATGAAACCCTTGGAATCCATATCGAGTCAGGGAGTGGACTATTGGGGTTTGATTATTTATATATGAAATATGTGCATTTCATTAAATGTTATGATTATGAATTTTATTTCTAACATGATTCGTTGATGATGCAGGCTAATGATAGCTTGCGAAGCAGACTCACATGTGGAGTAGAGGGGTCATGCATGACTACCAGATACGTTGAGGGAAAGGTGTGGATAGCATCCCTACTACAGACTACTAGAACTCCCTTCGTGGCTCAAACTATAGGTTAACGAATGCCTAGTTTGAGAAGACCCACGATGTCGTGAGGGCATACTGTGGCAATCACTCATGATGATTATAAGGGGCGCACAATAAGGCAGGGGCCTTATTCCTTAGATGTCCTTAGTCTCCCACAATATCACCTGATGGAGTATTGACTCTAGAGGTTTTTCATGTCTACCAAGTCATTCAAGAGGCGAGTGGAAACCTTGGAGCACGTAGTGCGTCTTGAAGGGAACATCACGCAAGGGAAACATAATCAGGTGAGTGGAACCCTTGGACCAACTAGTGCGTTTTAAAGGGTGTTTCGTGTTCTTAACTAATAAATGAATAAACCTAGATGGCCTTATAATGAATGATGTCACCAGAAAGATTTAAAAACAATTTCCCTAATAAAAATGTCGCCTATCCTAGGAAAATAAAATCTAGGTCTAAGTGATACTTGTGGTAAAAATAATAATAATAATAATAATAAAATAAATAAATAATACTAATAATCATCATTAAACATGTGACGAGAAGGGGTTAAGCAATTCAATTAATTTATAAAAATCAAATTACCTTGGGGGATTAAATTGTTAAAAAAGGAAATAATTGTTTTGTTACATATGCTAATTAAAAATTTATTAATTAAAAAGAAAAAGGGGAAAAGGTAATTTTCTACACTTGCTAATTTGAGTTTTAGATAAGATGGGAAAAGAGGGAAACTTAAAAGAATTAGGAAACTAAGGGAAAAAGGGGAAACATAAAGAAAAATGGAAACATAAGGAAAAAGCATAATGCCCAACTTAGTAAGAAACCTTGCCTTTAAGAATTTTCTAATTTGAACGAAACTAGGAATTTAGTAAGAGTGCAAGTCATTAAAATATGTAAGGGAATATGGGGACACCTAAGAAAGAATATAGGAATTGTTTTAGGTGGGTGAGGGAAATAGGAGTAATTAAATAATTAATGTAATTAATTTTTGGTGTAACGAAGGGGATGGGTGACATGTGTACGGCGGAGGATTTTTTATGAATTAAATTAGTGAAAATTAAATTAAATGGGATTTTGGGAAAAAAATCACTTAAAAACTCTATATAAAGGAGGGCGGAGGAGGTGGATACCAAATATTTTGACTTGACTGACTTATCTTGTGGGAGTTGGGATACCCATCTCGGTGAGGAGTGGTAGCTTGGCCTTGCGAGGCGAGTTGGGTGCTAGTTGTTCTCTGGTTTGGTGTATGTGACCCCTTTGCAGCTCGGGGGGCTAAGGGGGAAGAAAAGTACCCCTAGCGTTGGATGGGAGGTACCGATGAAGTCACATTTTTCAGCAAGCGGGAGCTATATGGACCACGTGAGACATCGAATTAGAGTTGTCACCTTGGGCTATGGTACGCAATATTTTATTTTGCATAGTAGATTACTATTGATCTTGCACTCTCATTTCTGTACTTTTTATGGTGTAAAGAAAAAAAAAATTCTTAGCATTTTTAATCGAGAACTTAAGTTCGTCATAGCTTCATGCTCGTTGCACCGATTTGATCTCCTTGGCCACCAAATCTTAATTTCATGATTGTTGTTTTATTAAGTTTTATGAAGGATTTGTGCCGTATCTTCGTCCTCATCCCTCGATCATCAATCCACACTTGAGAATTCGTCAAGGATATGGATCGATGGTTGTCACTTCGGTGTTAATAGACCTATATATCCTAATGCCCGACTTTTTTGTGCATGGATGATGAGCGAAGGATGTTTTTGCCCAGTTTTCTACCCCGTTGAGTGTTCCTAGTTGATTGATTGTCTTGTGCCTTCTTTCGATTGATTACCTCTTCATATTGTTTGTCCTTTCTCTCTGCGATCAACTCAATACCCTATGCATTTATATCACCTATGCATTTATATCACCTATGCATCTTGGATGGTATTTTACTCTCTGCAATTTAATGGAAGATCCCAGCTCTTGATTGGAGAAACCTTAGCATTTTTGTCCACTAGAATGAAAGTTTATAATTTATGTATGGATTTCGTCTTGTCCACTTGATTGACAACCTTTACCTTACATTTGGACTACATTTTTCCCCTGAATGACATCAAGGTTATGCCTTGAAATACAGTGAAAACTTTCCTTGACCGCTTGCGTCCTTTTACACCTAAACAACCGCATTATTCTTTTTACTGGAATGCCTTCGATTTTTTTTACTGTGTATTGGGNTTTTGAGTATAGGGGTGTGTCTTTATGTGTAATGGTAACTTTTCTTTGGTAAATTATGGGAGATATTAGTTGGATTACATTGCGATTTTACCTTTATTGTCCTTTTTATACTGCGAGTTTACCCATCGTGGTGCAACGATATTATTTATTTAAACAACAGTCGTTCATACACTTTAAGTTTGGATTGGACAACGTTTTTTTATTTATCTTATGACGGGGATGGAGTCTTCACATCAGTGCTATTTTTTCCTTTTTCTTGACTGCGATTTCGTTTAATAACTCAAGAATTTCTTCATTAATGAAACCCAATGATTATCATTGATAAACCACAATGATTTTGTGCCTCGACATTTCGTTTTTACTGTTTGGGCATTTCGTTTTAAGATCTGGGCGTTTTTGTATCAATATATCACTGTGGTTTTATTTTCCTTATGACAACAACCTTACCCTTGTTGATTGCATTTAATTCTATCTTACTGGGCAGCGACTTCACAGTCAACGTTCACTTTTTCAACGGTCATCTATTTGGTTTTTAGCATTTAGTGGATGTTAGTCATAGTTTCAATTGTATATCTACACAGTAATTCATAGTCAACAATTTTATATTTATACTTTCCTTACCCAACTATGCCATACCGTTTTTGACAACATTGGATGTTGATGGCAGTTTTATAGGAAAGGATGATTTTAGGGGATAAATTTCGCTCATGGGATAATTTTCCATGGTTTTTCTGAAAACAAGATTCGTTATTTTAAAAATGATTCGCCCAAAAATCTATAGGATAAAATTATGTTACCTTAAAAATCCCCAAAATTTTATAAAAACTATATAAAATCCTTAGAAATTTGAATATTTTTACAAAAATATCGCCAATCATTTATAGTTGGCATATGAAGGATTAGTAAGATTCGCCAAGGTTTCTACATTTTAAAATAAATTTCCATCCTTAAAATCTTCCATGTTTATAGGCATACTATGACATGAGCTAATAGCCCCCATGCAATATTATACAGGAAACGATATTGTTTTATAGACAACCCTTTAATATGTCTGAAAAAAACATTTTAATAGGTATGATAGAGTGTATGAGTGTGTAGCGATTCCCATACATTGTGGGACAACAATTACTATGTTGTAGTGGTTGTTGTAAATAGATGTTGATAGAGAGTTTAATGATAACTGAGTGTGTTATCGTTGTGTGTGTGTGGTCGGGCGTGACTGTGAATTCAATATATTGTTGATAACATCTATATATGGTAGATAGTGTGTTCAATGTTGTTGACAACATCTTAAATATTGTGGATAGCGTTTGAATAACTTAGCATTTTAGATATTGTTGATATCATTTCAATTGTCGTTGCTAGTATTTGAATATTGATGATAGTTTTTAAATAAGCATTTAATTTATTGTTAATAGTATCATCATGGATAGCATGGTAAATGTTGTGGAAGGAAAATTTTTGTTACAGAGTGATATTATTTATCAATCATTGTGGTTATTTATCAAGAGATATCATTTAAATTACTAATAGTTTATCAATTGAATTATCGAGAGACCACAATATATTGGACAATGTAGTTCACTTTTGTTAATCTTGTGGATATTGTCAATGTTATTATATACTGTTAAGGTTGTTGATTTAGACCTGTTAACATTGTTTAAGTGATTAATTTAGACTATTCAATATGGTTAATTAGACTTGCTAATAGTGATAACTGCATGCCAGCAATGGATTCAGACTAGCTCTCTTAGCATGACATCGATTATATATAGCTTTAATATTGATTAATTTAGACTTATTAATTTAGACTTATTAATTTAGACCGTAAAGTTTTTAATTTTATGAGTAGCGTAGATTAGGAGTTCACTTGTTAATGGTCAATAGGTAATTGTTAGTCATCTTATTGATTTGTTAAGCACTCGTTTTAACTTACCTTATGATAACATTTATGACCATAGTACTTGGTGATAGTTCACTCCTTCAAAATTAGGCATCTTGCTTAACCGATAATGGTTGTTGTTTGTTGGTGAAGTCGTGTAATAGCTTGTGAAAATTTTATTTGAATAATGTCATCTTGCATCTTGTCGACCTGTTGCTTGAAGGCATAGGCGTAGTCTTCTTGTCATTTATTCGACTCCTGGCGTGTTGGATTTATCTTGAGTCCTTGGTCCAGATAGGTTATGTCATGCTAGGGTTATCATCACACCTATCACCTGGGGATGACATGATTCCGGATGAGGGGATCATGGCATGCCCTATTGGATAGAGGCAAATGATAACTTGGCCGAAGTCTGTGCTTTCCGTTGCAGGTGTTGTTGACCGTTGTAAGTTTGATGTTGGCTCTTGGGTCGTAACGACTTCATGTGTTGGGTTTTGCACACCATGGATGTTATATTTACTGGTCATTGAGGCCGTTGTGTGGGGATTGTGGATGTTTTATTTTAGCTTGCAGGAATTTTCATGTTGTGTCGGGCAGGTAGTAGTTTTTATCTATTGATTTACGCATGTTTCGCCCAGTTTCTCGTTATGCTAGTCCATGGAGTCATATTTTTTCTGTTGTCTGATCTATGTGCATGTGTTTCTCATCAGGTTGTTTGGTTCAACTGTTGTCTTTGTTGGAATTCCTTCCTAAAAACAAAAGAAAAAATTGCACTTTTCGCTTCGCTGGTAGTCATATGATTGGGGTCACTACACCAACCACCCATAGGTTGGCCATGCTACTCCAAATCACACTTCCAAAAATGATTTTTAATTCTGATAATAATTGATTTCAAAAATAATCATGAAAGAATGAAATAACCACACATGAAATAATAAATATTCATACTCAACCATCCAATAAGGAACAATGTGTCATGCACAACAATAACTAACAAGCATGAACACGAAAATATATCTCGGAGATAATATACACATCGGAATATAAATTGATGCAGAAAACACAAAGAGCACTTATCTTTAATTAAACCATCACCATCTGGCTGTAGACTAATGATGTTACACTGAACCATAGACATTGTTGTTATGACTCAAAAACAGGTCACCCTCGAGCCAAGGCTATGAATCCACAAGGACGAATCCCAGGCAAAATATAAAACACACACCAGTTGGTTAACTTCCTCTCAGGTTTTCCCAACCACACAACAATCTTAATCTCCATATCTCTTTCACCTTCATCCTGCACAACCCAAATAAATGAACCCCTTTCTTTGCCATGAAATCCCTCAATATATTCCATTTCTCTCCAAGGATCTAGTGTTACTGGTCATGAAATATCTATGTTGGAAACTCCAAGGATTCTCAGTTGTGACAATTCTTTTAGAAATACCATCAATATCATTCCCACTTAGAATGGTCAATGGTATCTTACAACCATATAGCAATGGCTCTCTACCTCCAACCATTTGTTTCCATGCTCAACCCAAGAGTACATGAATTGAAAAGAGTGAAATGATGAATTCTCAAAATGAATCTGATTAACCAATAACAACCCCCCAAACATCCCATAAGAAGTGTTAATATATAATTACAAGAACCAATAACCACATGGCCTCCCAAAGAAGCTCATGTAACAACTTTTCTTAATTAAAACCAAAATGAGTAAATAAAATATAATAAAAAGAATTAACCCCTTTAGCTCCCTCTCTCATGGAAT
>ML822285.1:45831-61669 GCA_009831015.1 Picea engelmannii | reverse complement strand
CCATTCTATATATATAATTATTACATTTTCTAGGCACCTCGACCCCTTTCCAACTTTATCGACTTACTAGCCTAAGTACCCTTTACATAATACATTGTAGTTCATAAGGATTAAAATTAGGGTGTTACAAACCCCTCCCCTTATTTTGTCATCATCCTCAATGCACAACACCATATTGATGTTCTTATACTACAAAGATAGACTCTCCAACCTTTAATCCGCATAGGAAGTCTAGCCAAATGCTTATATACATAGGATCCATGGCCTAAAAACATGTTTACATAGACACTCTGACCCAAATCATATACAACTATCTTCACAACTTATATTTTTGAAAACAGTTCCAAACAACAAGATCTCCTTCCCTATCATCTTGCAAAAACCAAATAAATGAACCCCATTCTCTTTCATGCATTCCCTTAGGCTATTCCATTTCTCTCTAAGGATTCAATGCACTCGACGAGGAATGTTTCAGATTTGTGGCACCAATAACTCCAGCAACAACAAGTCCATTGGAATTTATTCATTCCATGCCTTTTCATTGAGCTCAATTTCCTTCTGGTGCTCTTCTTCCATCCAACATATCATCTTTATTACACACATACATTCATCATGAATATCATAATAACAATTTTCAATCATAAATTTCAAATCTGTTTTATACAGGAAAACATAATTTCTAAGAATGAGCTTCCAGCTCATAATTCGTTTGGATCTTGCAGAAGTAGGCATTGGTATTTATTATAGCTCACAGTAGTTCCATATCCAAGTCCATTCTTCCTGCAATTTTCTCATACTTCACTAAGCCAAACCAACTACTAGCATATCATTACAATTTTTAATTATAATTTTACTAATTTGTCTTATATAGGAAAATAAAATTGCCCAAACATGAGGTCTCTTGTCATAATGTTTATCTCTTTAAGAAGTAGGAATTGGTCTTATTTATGGGATTACATCCCTCCCATAAGAAAGACCATTCTCCCTACGATTTTCTCAATTCACACGCAACCAAACAGATTGTTAATAAAAAAAATTAGATTCCAATTTCCAAAATTGTTTTATCTAGAAAAATAAAATCTTCAAACATGATCTTGTGTTCATAATGTTTAGCTCTTCTAGTAGTAGAGACCAATATTCCATATTGACGTACATTATTTCCATATCCAATACCACTCCACCCATAATTTCCCCAACCTTCACTCATCCAAACAACTGTCAACATCTCATGTACAATATATGTATTTTCATGGCAACAACTAAAAAAATTCACAAAGTGATATGATAATTCTTTACAACTACAATTCCATCACTTCCATTAATCCAACTATTAGCTAGAATGAGCCCATCATTCTCTACACATATGTTATCAACCAATCTTTTCTTCTACCCCCATCAATATTTTTCTTGCTTCTTTCCCTCAACATAGCTTTTCTAGAATTCATCTTTACGTAACTACTTGAACCTACAACTTTCTTGTTGCAATATTTAAAAACTCTTTAATTGTTCTCAACTTCCAGAGTTAGAAAGACTCTCATCATTTCAGTGGTTATCATAATAATTTATATTCCATATATTATATACATAAATTTACAAAAACACATTCAATAATTCCTTTAATAGCACTTGTAACATTTTCAACAGCTCCAAAAAGTGATCTCAGAATTGTAACAAATAACAATTCAATCCCCTTGAGCTATTATTCATATTGATAAAATGAAACTATCATTCATTATGCATTTGCAAGACAAGAAAGAATTACTAATAAAATAAAAATCAATGTGCCAATACCCATGGCAACATCTACAAAATGCATCCCTGTATTAACTACATAATATCACATAACATGTCATGCATTCGACCACGGTGATCCAGAAGTTCTATTTTTGAAACTCCTTCGACACAACATCTATAGTAACTTTCTAATCCCATAAAACTACATACCTCTTACATGTTCATTGATGTTGGCCATTCCATAATATCCTCTACCTTTACTCAATCCACAACAATACCTTCTCCCGAAATAATGTGTCCCAAATAGTGAATCTTTGTCTAATAAAAAGAACATTTCGAAAAAAAATTGTACAACTTGTTTTTCCTTAATCACTGCAAAACTAATCTGAGATGTTCGACATTATCCTCTTTTTTTCGAGAGTAAATTAATATATCGTCAATAAATACCTGTACAAACTTTTCTAAGTATTCGCATAATACCCCATTCATTAAGTTCATGAATACACCAGGAGCATTTGTCAATCCAAATGGTAATACAATAAATTTGTAATGTCCAAATATTGTCTTAAACATTTTTTTAGGAATATATTCCTCTTTGATTCACAACTTTTTATACCCCAATCTCAAATCAATATTTGAAAACAGTGTCACTCTCTTTATTTTATCAAATAAGTAGTAAATTCTTGGTAATGAGTATTGATTATTGGTCGTGGCTTTGTTTAATTAACAATAGTCAATGAAAACCCTCCACAATCCATCCTTATTTCTTACAAAAATTATTGGTGCACCCCATGGGTGCTTTTAGGGGAGAAATTTCGCTCATGGTCGAAATTAGGGGGTTTGGAATTTTGGTTTGTAGAATTATTTACATGGAGTGGTTTGAGGGATTTGCAAATATATAGCCCCAGGTTTATTTTCAAAAAAGTATATATAAAACCCTTATCCCATGGATATTTGTGAGGGAAGAGCATGGAAATCCATTTTCACCCCTTAAAATTCAAACTAATTCCTCCCATTCGCCCCGATTTTCTGTTAAAGACAATGATGCAGAGGTATTTCGCCCCCATTTTCTAGTAATGGAAATGATTAAGAGCTATTTCGCCCTCATGTTATGGTATTGACAATGATTCAGAGGTATTTCACCATGGGATCCCTCAAATCAGAAGTGGAGAGGCCCTGCAACTGCCTTACCTTACCTACATTAAAGGCCAAGTGGAAAGAGTGAACAGTGGGGACAAATGCATATTCATGTCATATGAAGACAAGCCTGATCAAATATGATTGTATACATTTTGTTTGTTTTGTTATTTTTTGTGCAGCCCAAATCTAAGATCTTACACATAAGATTCCTATTGTTCTTACCAAAAATAGAGTTATTTTCTCCGCATATTAATCTTTTGTACTAAAAAAGGTTTCAGTTATTATAAACAAGGAAATTTTCTTACCTCCTGCTTTTGATTCTACAAAATATACCACCGGTGTTATTTACTTTGATGAAATTGACAGAACCCCATTTGGATGGATATTACTTGGTGGACATGGAGATCAGAATGGTGGAAATTGGTTTTATTAATGTGTGGTCTATCCTTATTGACCCAAGACACAGAACAGTAACTGGTTTTGTACCGAAGCTATAACCAACCATCTTTTTTTTTTCTTTATATGGACTTTTCCAATTACTGAAAATTATATTATGAGGGCTAAGGGTATCGATTGCACCTACAATATTGACACTTTATTCTTATAATCTATATGATACATTCATAGCAGTGCAATTCTTCCTTCCTATGAGAAGTTGGTTTACAGTGTGCGAGAATTGTCACATTTGATTCTTGAACCAACAGAAGTTGCTCTTAGACTGAAAAATTTCCTAAGGAGAAAAATGGTTGGCCCTTAAACTAGTTCCCTAACTGATGAATGATAGAAATTATTCTGTAAAATTAACTATTTTTTGTTATTTGAAGCATAAATCTACATTCAATGATTCCAAATGATATCTATTTGTAAGAAGCTCCTTTCTTGGTCACTCCAAAAAGATAGTCTTCTGAAAAACTTGTCTAATTGAATTCCAAACTATATTTTTCAAGGGCGAATCAAGGGAGATCACCATTAGAAAACTTTATTCTCAATTTGAGGTCATCCTAGTTGTTGCCATGCATTTATTCTAGGTTCTGATTAGTTGATTGAATTATGGAATGGACCTTCTTCCATAATAATACTTTAGCTCTTACTAAGTTTGGTCAATCCAATATTACATTATCATGTAAAAGCTAAGCTAAATGTCGGGATGGCCTATAAAGAATACAGTTATGGTTGGTTCTTTAATTAAAATTCCATTTAAGGTTGTGGTATGAAGATATTATAAAAGGCTTACAAATGTGATAATTGATTAAAGATCACACTAGTAATTGTTCTCTCTTTTGATTAGTTCACTGTATAGAGAGAAAACATTTCACTCTATTTTTTCAAGATCTAACTGTTATCTGCACACTTGGATTAGGTATCAATGTATTTCATTTCTAAATCTAAATCTAAATCGTGTTTATATCATTTACAAATTTGAATTTAGTGTTTAAACTTTAAATTGCACAATGATTAATTTGCAAGTATGGTACAAAAACTTTGATCCCTATGTGCAGTGAGTCATTCAAAGGATGCCACATTTCAGACCTTGCTGTCCATTTTCTTTACACCATGTAAACTTTCAGTTTCATGCTTTTGTTTCTTTCCTTTCCGTGTTTTTCACATTGTCCCTTTTGTTTGGTCATTGTGTTTGTGAATGGTATTCATTAATTAAGGCTCCTATCGATGACACGTGTTCTTGATAGATGTGAAAAATAATCCTCAAGTTATGGTATTGAATCTTAATAATGCATCCTTGCTAAGAATTGACTGGGAGCCTCTAAACTGATCCAAGGTGAAATGATTTGGGAAATGGTTTTTGTTTGAACTATGAACGTTCCATTATTGACACAATATCAATCATTTAGTATGTTACTGTATTGTACTTGATTTTTGGCATACATAAATGATGATGATCATTATGATTACTATCCACTGAGACCAACACTAAGATTTTGTGATCGATTAATTTGGAAATGAAATTTCTGAGGTCACCTTTGATTTTATGAATTAACAAGTTATAGTTTATGTCTGTGTTATTTATTTTCCATGGAACTTTGTTTTTAAGAAAGTATTCCTTCTTCTTAAACATACTAAGCTTTTCACTTCCCATTCTTAGAGTTTCTTCAAGTCTTTCTGACTTTTTAAGGATGTAGAATAACTTCTAGAACCTCCTGCAAGCCTACAGTGTACGTTTTGCAATACTAAGCGAGAGTTAAAATTTATAAGACAATCAATATTTCATTCATGCAATTAAATTTGTTGGCATATGCTGAGGCATACCTTCCTTTTGTCCCACGTATGCTAAGCATTCTGTAGGAGTCTCAGGATTTAATGTTTCCATTGGTAAGACATGAGAAGGACAATCATAGTATCTGAACAACCAATTTGTAAGAGAGATATAGGGATTAAAATCGATTTCTTGAATCCTTATTAAAACTTTTGTGACATTTTGTTGATCTTTTTGCAAACTGCACATTGTATTCATTATTTTGTGCTCTTCATGAAATTCTTGTTATCTTTATGAATTTATTTAAGTGGCCTTGGCATGATCAACTATGTTCTCATACAAGGGTATATGATGCCAACATCCACAATATTTATTGTACACTTGTGGAACATATTTCATTTCGGCTACATGTGTACATAAATTTGGGATCATTGTTAGATGTCTTTCTGAGATTTTTTGGATGTTCTTGTTCTATCATTCCCCTAAGTATACAAGTCAACTTCTCATGGACTGATGTTCTTTCATGCATTTTTGTAATCGCACAATTGGATATTAGCATTATTGATGGGGCTATATTTTATTTTCTATTACTGATAGATGTAGTTATTAGATTGAGAATGTTTCCATGATGGATTTTAAGATGCAGATCTTTATTTGTTCCATTCAGTGTTGTTGAGTGTGTGGAAATTGACATAATATTTTTCATTATCCCTATTCTACTTTGCATATTTTATGTGCTTTTCTTCATATTTGGATTTTTAACAAGCATTTCCTTGTCAGTATGCTTCGAAATGGATTAATTATATAGATTTGGAATTTGTATGTACCATCATTCTACCAGTTTCACATTTTCTTGACTGCATTATAAGCCTTGGATGTTATAAAATATCTTGAACAAGTAATACCCATTAAGATCCTTGTCCTTTCAACTTTCAAGGCTTTCATGTTCTTCAAGTGCATGATAAAGAATCAATATTTTTCCATAGACAATTATTCGACTCTGCAAATTGGTGTAGATTATTGTAGCGCCCCACCTTTTCTGGCTACCAAGGCTTAAATGCTCTTAAAAGAAATCTATAACAGCACTTTGTACATAACTCATACAGGTATTATATAATCCACATGCATTTAAACAAATAAACACATTTAAGCTTAGAGTAAAACATATTATTTACTGCTATAATTAACAATTAATAGTGTTTCATATTAATTCATATACACAATGGAAATCATGATAACATAAGTAGAAGAATCATACAAAACATGATCAAAGCATAATCCGATACTTATCTTTTAACCGTGGTTGAATCCACCAACCAAGTGTAGGCCTTCCACAAACCTCCCAGCCTTAGACCGCACTGTTCATCAGCTCAATAGTGTGTCACCCCCGAGCTGGGACTAAGCTCCACCCCAAGGCAAGGAATCCTAGGCTAGGCTGAGGTTACAGGGAAAACAACACAGAAAATCTAGAAGGATTCTTCCCAAGATTCCATCTTATGCCCACTACTACCAGACTCTCATTCCCCACATGCTTATTCCACCTGGGAGTATACACCTTCACAAGCATAGTCCATTGGTGCTAACCTCCCTCTCTGGGTCTTGGAAACAGGCTGAATCAGGAAGTCTCAGAGCCTGAAGCTGGTACTGGACACTCTCTGGAAGAAACCTCTTCCAACAATAACCACCTCCCTCACCTAGAGAGAGATCACACACAGGCTCAATCACTACTCGCGTTGGGCATAAAGCCATGTGTAGTCTAGCTCTGCATGCTCACCATAGCCAACCGGACATACAAACACAGCCTCTCAAACAGGCTCAACAATGGTTCAAGGCCTCATAGTGATGATTCACGGGAATGCATGATGAGTAATTCCTGCAGGGGTCGACACATACTCCACGACTCAGAACGGAGGTGAAACCGGCTCTTCAGAAACAAAAACAGTCTTCTCGGCTCATAGAATAGAGGTGTACACGGATTTACAGAGCCAAACACAGGCTTTCCAACTGGTTCAACAATGGTGGAATGGTTCAGGGACACGGCTTTGGGACAGAGCCTCCACGCATGGGTTCGATCAGTCGGATAGAGGATGCATACGGACTATGAAAATCAACATAGGATTTTCAACTCTCAGGAACGCACAAGGATTTCTCTGCATGGGTCGAGTTGGTCGTACTATACGGGGCTCCGTATGCGTTAAGGCAATCGGGTAGAATGGAGGAGGAATCCTTCTCAAGGCTCATCCTGTCCATTTTATTCGTATGCGCCAGGGTTGACACTTGTCACCCATGGAACTACATGCATTCCACTCGCACACATCACCCTTGTACGTCCTCCCCTTGCCAAAAACGTAGGATAAAACATAAAATGCACATGTTTTTTTGGAATAATATTAAAATATTATTCCCAGGCTTAAGCCCCCTAGGCTAAACACTTATCCCATTTTCCCACCTTCCATCCCCTAATCCCCTGCCTTCTCTGTGGATGCTCAGTCCCCCTTCACTCATTCATCATGGTCTCTCTGCACCTGGCGATGTTTACAATTTTATTAAATGTTTTGCATACATACAAGTACAAAATCAGGCCCTTGGCCTCCAACCCTTAGGCTCTCTGGCCTAAAAATCACATAAGCCCACCGGATTATACAAACTTGGCTCACCAGCCTATAACACATATTTACAATTCATTTCATACATCAGGTTTACAACTGGGCTTGGCCTTGGGGACATTACAATCCCCCTCCTTTATTTTTGCACTGTCCTCAGTGAAACTTTACACAACATCTGCAAGCTTTTCAAAAAATTTCAAAAAGATGCGAGTACTCTACCTGTATAACATATACATGCTCCCATGTCACGTCCTCAGGACTGTACCAGGTCCACTGGACCTTTACAAGATCTATAGCTTGATTCCAGAGCTGTTTTCTTTTCTTGTCGAATATGCGCACAGGATGCACTTGTAGGACACCTTATGGTTCCACTTGAATCACATTCCAATCAATAACATGATTAGCATCAGGTACATATTTCTTAAGCAGTGAAACATGAAACACATTATGTACAATCATAGATGCAGGTAGTGCAAGCATGTATGCAACTAGCCCAATCCTTTCCAAGATCTCAAATGGCCCACAAAATCTTGCTGCCAACTTGGCGCAACTTCCCAGCTTTAGGGAACTCCTGTTAGTTTTCACTTTTAGGAAAACATGGTCACCAACCTTTCTACCTATCCTGGGCAGCTTTCAAATTCCATTTAATTTTTATCATTTGATCTTCCATCTCTTTGAGCAGTTCAGGCCCAACGACTACTCTATCAGCTGGATTATCCCAACTCACTGGAGTGTTTCACTTTCTTCCATAAAGTGCTTCGAATGGGCTCATCTTCAATGATGCATGATACCCATTATTGTAGGCGAATTCTACCAAATGTAGGTAGTCTTCCCACCTTGATGGTTTATCCATCACATACATTCTCAGTATGTCTTCTATTACCCTGTTCACCCTTTCTGTCTGACCATCAGACTCAGGATGATATGTTGTACTAAAGTTCAGATTCATTCTGAATCCTTTGAACAATCCTTTCCAGAAATTTGAAGTGAATTTCGGGTCCCTATCAGACACAATTATCTTAGGAATTTTGTGCAAGCGTGCAACTTCTTTTAAAAATATATCAGCAACATCATCTGCCCTGTGAGTGGTTTTCAGTGGAATAAAATGGGTAGCTATAGTAAGCTTGTCCACCACCACCATGATTGAATCATGTTGCTTGCTTGTTCTAGGTAGTCCGGTCATAAAATCCATTGTTACCACATCCCATTTCCATTCAGGAATGGGTAAAGGCTACAGAAACCCTACTGGGTGCCTATGCTCAGCCTTAACCTTCTGACACTCCATACATCTGGAAATGTATTCAGCGATTTCTTTCTTCATACCCAGCCAAAAATATGGCTTTTGACTGCTGCCACAGTCTTTTGATATCCAGGATGTCCATCATAAGCCACATTATGCATTTCTTTTAGAATTTCCATCTTCAATTCTCGAACACTAGGTACATACACTCTGTTTTTATATAGAAGTAAACCATCAGTTCCCAAGGTGTAACTTTCCTTGGTCTGTGGTCTCTCACGCTGCTGTAGCTTTGCTACAAGACCTCTATACTGCAAATCAATATTTGCAGCTTCCAAAATTTTGTCTTTCATCTCAGTCTGGTACATGCTAATGGTTGTAGCATGTAATTCGTGCACTTTTCTGCTGAGTGCATCAGCCAACTTATTTTCTTTCCCTTTGATATTATTGATATCAAAATCATATTCGTACAGAAATTCTAGCCATCTAATTTGCCTGGCATTTAAAGTCGGCTGATCAAATAAATACTTCAGACCATTATGGTCTGTTCTCAATTCGAATCTTTTGCCCATGAGGTAATGTCTCAATTTCCTCAAGGCGTGGACGATTTTTTCCAGCTCTAAATCATGAGTGGCATAATTCCTCTCATGCTCCTTCAAATTTCAGGACTCATAACAAACTACAAATCCCTCTTGGCTGAGAACTCCTCCCAACCATTCCTTACATGCATCTGTGCACACTACGTAATCCTTATTTGGATCTGCAATCTTCAGGATTGGAGAACTAGTTAGCAGCTGCTTCAATCGCTGGAAGGTACTCTCACATTCTTTAGTCCACTGGAACTTCTTCTCCTTCCTTTGCAAGGAAGTGATAGAATGAGCTATCTTTGAGAATCCGGCTACAAGCCTCCTATAGTAGCCTGCCAGACCCATAAAAGATCTAACTTCTTCCACATTCCTTGGCACTGGCCATTCTTGAATGGCCTCAACCTTTTCAGGATCCACAACGATCCCTTCCTTTGATATAATGTGTCCCAAGTAATGAATCTGCCTTTGATAAAATGAGCACTTGCTCAGTTTTGCGTATAGTTGGTGTTCTCTCAACACCTGTAGCACCATTCTCAAGTGTTGCTCATGTTCTTCCTCTATCTTGGAATACACCAAGATATCGTCTAGGAAGACTATGACAAACTTGTCCAAATAATCTCTGAACACTCCATTCATTAAGCACATGAAAACAACAGGTGCATTTGTCAATCCAAATGGCACCACTGTGAATTCATAATGACCATACCTTGTTCTAAAGGCGGTCTTGCTAATGTTCTCATCATTTATTCTCACTTGGTGATATCCAGATCTGAGATCTATTTTTGAAAATATTTTCGCATCCTTCAACTGATAAAAAATATCATCGATCCTTGGCAGAGGATACTTGTTCTTGACAATTACCTTATTCAACTATCGGAAATCAATGCACAGTCTCAGCGTCCCATATTTCTTCTTCACGAATAGGACAGGGGTACCCCATGGTGACACGCTAGGGTGAATGTATCCCTTCTTTAGTATCTCTTCGAGATGAAATTGCAACTCTTTTAGCTCTGACGTACTCATTCTATAAGGAGCCTTCGAAACTGGAGCTTCTCTCGGCATCAAATTTATAGAAAAATTGATGTCCCTCTTCGAAGGTAGTCCAGGTACCTCCTAAAATACATCCTTGAACTCTTTGAGTACCTCGTGATCTTCCAAATTCGAAACTACATCTCGGGATGATTCTTCCACCCGAGCTGCAAATAATTGACAACCTTTTCGATAACATTTCTTCATCTGCATGGCTGAGATTTCCCTAACAGCCACAGTTCTGGGAATTCCTTGGACTGTTACCCGATTTCCCTCTTCGTTCAGGCATGTAAACATCTTGTTACAACATTCCAGAAGGGCATGATGTTGGTCCAACCAGTCCATCCCAATTAAGCAATCGTATGAGCCTAAAGGAAGAATGTTCAATTCATCATTAGTGCTCATTCCTTTCATATCTACTGAACAGGACTTAGCCAATTCAGTGACCTTCCTCTTGGTCCCTATGGCTAACTGCACTAGCCAAGACTTCTCATGTTTGCTCCTCGTTAGATGCAAATTGTCCACCACTCTAGGATCTATATAACTATGGCTAGCCCCTGAATCAATTAAAATAACAAGTGGTTGGTTGTTGATCGTACCTTCCACTTCAATCATGTGTGATTGCAATTCTTCTTGTTTGTTGTCCAGGGCTTCATAGATCCTCGGCATTCTGTTGCCCATATCCTCCACTGTTTCAGCTTGCTAAAAAGTATGACCAGTTCTCACTTTACCATTTTTATGGGGACAATCTCTGTACTTGTGGTTTCCTTTACAACCCCAACACTGAATGGGTGTCTGTCTCTGTCTTTGTGCTCCCTCTTCAGTCATTCTCGGCTCTCTAAACGATGACTGTCCCAAAAGACTATTTTTGAAAAAGGAAGGCTTGTTTCCCTTCTGCCTCTGTTGCTTCTGAAACCTCTTCTGGTCATCCCAAGCCTTCCAAAAGGTAGGCTTTTCTCTTTGTTGTTTGTATAAGCATTTTTCCCTTCTTATGGTTTCTTCCATGGTCTTAGGATCATCATACTGAATCTTGTCACCAATGGAAGGTGGCAGTCCACTTAGATACCTCTGAATCTTGACAGCCTCGTCTTTGATGAATGGAAAATATTTCAATAGTTCCAGAAAACCTCGTTCATACTCATCAATAGTCATGTTGCCTAGCTTGATTTTGAAGAACTCCTTCATCTTTCTGTCATAGTATCTTTTAGTCAGGTATTGCTTCGCGAAATACGTCTTAAATTCCTTCCAAGTGAACTCTTTCTCTCTGATGTGTTCCACCTGCACAAACTGATCCCACCACATGGATGTTTTTCCTTTCAGTTGATACATTGCAATTCTTCCTTATACATGGGCGGAATAATTCTGCAGTTGGAAATATTTCCTCATCCCAAGCAACCCTGTCTCGACATCTTCCTCCTTCTTATGTTCTCCATCGAATGTTGGAGGCTTAATCTTGTTCATCTCCCCTTTCAATTCATCCTTTCCAGATATCCAATGCTTTCTAGTAGGGGAAGGGCTTGAACTATTGTGTGTTTCCTTACCAGAATTCTTCGGGGAAAGATGGTAATGTCTGCTACCACTCCTCGATCTTCTTCTCCTCTCAAGGGTTCTGACACTTCTTGATTTGCTTGTGTCACTCCATTTTTCCAATTTCTTTTCTATTCTTTCCAGGCTCTTCAACATTTTTAAGTTAAATTCACCCTGTCGATCCCTGATTTTCATGATCTTTCGGCTATCAGCTAGGCGAGCCTGGGCATCTTTCTATAATCTTTCAATGAGTTTCATCAGATGTTATTCCTTATCCATCTCTTTTCTGTGCCCATTAGAGTTTTTTCCTTCGACTCCCAGGTTGACATTCCTTCCTACCCTTTCGTCCTCTGTTTCGAGGGCAATCTGCACCTTTTCCCTCTCCATACTCGGCATTTGTTAACTAGAGTTCTGACTCTCGTTGACCTCTACACACGCATTGTGCATTTCAATTCGAATTTTTTCAGGCCATTAAAACTTAACGAACAATCCACAACATTTATAAGCCAATACGAACAAGAACAAAAAACGTTTCGATTCAAATAAGTTTTCTGAGCTCTCGTTCGGCTCTGCAATTTCAGGACTTTGAAACTTCAGAATCTTGGTCCACAAAGATCCAACAGTTAAATCTTTGTAACCAAAGTCACCCTTTCGCAACTCAAAAATCCGCAAGTTCGTGAGTCAAAGACCCTCGACTCACTTCCTCCAAACGTCGATACCTGAGATGCGATATGGGTATGGCTCCCTCCTTGCTAGCGCCTGCTACGCATGACCGTAGGCTAGGGCTATGTGCTAGAACTTATCGCTACTTGCACCTTCACGATTTGTGGCGTCCAAATCTGGAACCTTCCTTTCACAAAACCCCGAGAAGCGATGTTGACTTTTCTCCTCGCGTCCTCACTACTCGCGACTTCGTGAGTTTCAATGTCGAGCTCCCGTGCTCTTATCTCATGAATTCCTGAGACGCGAGAAGTCAATGGAGTGTTGACTCCCTTCTCTAGGCGATGCATGTCTGCCTACATATCATGCAAGCCCCACCTTATGGATCTGCCACGTGTCCACACGAGCCTCGGCTCTCGACACTTTACAACTTCTGCAATCGAAAGTGACCCCTCTCAACCTTCGAACCCCTAAATGCACGATAGGTGATGGGGTTCCTGATCCAACGGTCCTCCCTTGACCCGAATCCAACGACTATCTCCGCTCCTCGTGACTTCGCAACTTGGAGCACCCAACTCTTGGGCTCTCACCCTGCAAACTTCCGAGTTCACGAGACCTGAATCCTGGATCTCTTTGGCACTTCATCGACTCTGCGATTACTTCCACCTATCCTCCTCAGATGGATGGCTGCGATTCTCTTGTGACTTCGCCACTCGCAAATTGGAGTACCCAAATCCTGGGTTCTCATCTTGCGAACCTCTGAGTTCATGAGATACCTAGATCTAACGGTCGAGCCTTCCTCCCATATCTATTGCGTAGATCTTCTCGGATTCTTAGGGATTTGGGAGTTCGTGTATCATGATCCCCACACTCCTGTGCCATTCAAAATGGATTTAAACCCTGTGCACACTCCCTAGATCTGACGGTCATGAGGGTTCACCTTCCCTCCCAAACAGATCCTAAGGCTCCAACACTGTTGGTGTGGAGTCCTCTCTTCCTGTGACCATAGACCACACCGGCTGTGGTTTCACACACTGCTAAACCTCCTGAGCTTAAAAACTCGTCAAGTAACTCGTTGATACTTCGGAGCAAACCAATGTCCAAAATTGGCCTTCCAGACCCAATTTCCCTCACACTCTCGGTCCAAAGACCACTCCATTGGCCTATCTAGGCTCAGTGTCAAAACCTTGGCTCTGATACCAAACTATAGCGCCCGACCTTTTCTGGCTACCAAGGCTTCAACGCTCTTAAAAGAAATCTATAACACCACTTTGTACATAACTCATATAGGTATTATATAATCCACATGCATTTAAACAAATAAACACATTTAAGCTTAGAGTAAAACATATTATTTAATGTTATAATTAACAATTAATAGTGTTTCATATTAATTCATATACACAACGGAAATCATGATAATATAAGTAGTAGAATCATGCAAAACATGATTAAATCATAATCAGATACTTATCTTTTAACTGTGGTTGAATCCACCAACCAAGTGCAGGCCTTCCACGAACCTCCCAGCCTTAGACCACATTGTTCATCAACTCAGCAGTGGGTCACCCCCGAGCTGGCACTAAGCTCCACCCTAAGGCAAGGAATCCTAGGCTAGGCTAAGGTTACAGGGAAAACAACACAAAAAATATGGAAGTATTCTTCCCAAGATGCCATCTTACGCCCACTACTACCAGACTCTCATTCCCCACATGCCTGTTCCGCTCGGGAGTATACACCTTCACAAGCACAGTCCATCAGTGCTAACTTCCTTCTTTGGGTCTTGGCAACAGGCCGGATCAGGAAGTCTCAGAGCCCGAAGATGGTTCTAGACACTCTTTGGAAGAAACCTCTTCCAACAACAACCACCTCCCTCACCTAGAGAGAGATCACACACAAGCTCAATCACAACTCGCACTGGCCATCAAGCCACGCACAGTCCAGCTCTGTGTGGTCACCATCGCCAATTGGAAATACAAACAAAACCTCTCAAACAAGCTCAACAATGGTTCGAGGCCTCACAATGATGGTTCACAGGAATGCATGATGAGTAATTCTTGTAGGGGTCGACATAGACTCCTCGGCTCATAACAGAGGCGAAACCGGCTCTTCAGAAACAAACACAGGCTTCTCAGCTCACAGAATAGAGGTGTACATGGATTTACAGAGCCAAACAAAGGCTTTCCAACTGGTTCAACAATGGAGGAATGGTTCAGGGTAACAGATTTGGGACAGAGCCTCCACGCACGGGTTCGATCAGTCAGATAGAGGATGCACACAGACTATGAAAGTCAACACGGGATTTTCAACTCTCAGGAATGCACAAGGATTTCTCTGCAGGGGTCGGGTTGGTCATACTATCCAGGGCTCTATACGCATTCATGCAATCGGATAGAATTGAGGAGGAATCCTTCTCACGTCTCATCCTGACCATTTTATTCGCATGCGCCAGGGTTGACACTTGTCACCCATGGAATTGGATGTGTTCCACCCGCACACATCACCCTTGTACATCCTTCCCTTGCTAGAAACTTAGGATAAAACATTAAATGCACATGTCTTTTTGGAATAATATTAAAATATTATTCCCAGGCTTAAGCCCCCTAGGATAAACACTTAGCCCCTTTTCCCACCTTCCAGCCCCTAATCCCCTACGTTCTCTGTGGAAGCTCAGTCCCCTTTCACTCATTCATCATGGTCGGTCTACACCTGGAAGTGTTTACAATTTTATTAAATGTTCTGCATACATACAAGTAGAAAATCAGGCCCTTGGCCTCCAACCCTTAGGCTCTCTGGCCTAACAATCACATAAGCCCACCGGCTTATACAAACTTGGCTCACCAGCCTATAACACATATTTACAATTCATTTCATACATCATATTTACAACTGGGCTCGGCCTTGGGGACATTGTTGAGTCTCAAAATGGTCCTTATTTTCACTCCATTAATTCACTAAAACCATCACAATTACTTCCATTTCACCTTCATATCACCTCCACATCATTACATTTACCTCATTATTGGGTTAAAACTATGCTTTTCCAAAGTTTATCAATTCTTAACATTTTTAAGTGAATTTGTGGTTAAACTTTAGAAAATAATAT
>ML822285.1:0-24619 GCA_009831015.1 Picea engelmannii | reverse complement strand
TTGTTATTTGCTGCATACACACATATAAACACAAGTAAACAAATAGATCAACAAACTGTTTGACGAAATACCTCACTCAGAAAAAGTTTTAAAAAGACACCAAAACAGTGATGATCCTTGCATAATGGCTTGGGATCATTACAGTACCTGCATGGAGATATCTTATAAGTTTTGTTTTTACTAAATCCAAACTTAATGTTTTCTAGAGTATAAGGTAATGACAGTCAGGATTGATGGAATTGTATAATATGCTCTCTTGGTAAATCTTATTCATTTGGGATTGTAATTTGGTAGTGTGAAGGGAAGCTCCAAATTCTTTACGGTTTTAGGGAAGGGATATTTACTTAGGTAATAGAGGAAGTATAGCAGTGTGAAGAGGCAAGAAAATCAAATTGTTTGGAGGACTATCAATAAGTTCTTGATGCCATCTTCTCACTGTCAAACATTTTTTGTAGATCAAATTAGTTTGGAATTTGATTTGTAAGCCAGAAGGCAGGAGACAACTTGTAGAAGTATTGTTGGTTTTTGTGGTATAGTTCTCTCCAATCTAAGGCTCCACATGTCAAGTGCTCCTCTTCACAAGGCTGCACACTCTAGAAGAAAAGCTCCTAAGCTCCAATTCTCCTCCTCCACATGTGTACCGAGTCCACAACAACCTGCAAGTGGTGCACCCTCCAAACAAGATTCCCCCTATCCAAATGATCAACGTCTTGAAGTGTGCCATGTGGTATTGATGATCCTAGGGTGAAGCAACCTTCCTCCTAGTTCTTAGTGATCCTCCACAATATAACTGCACATCTTATGCCAAGGTTTCATCCTCATCAACATGTGTGCCATGTAGAAAATGTCAATGCCACATAAAACAACTTCAAAGATCCTCCATAATAAGTGTTCCTCCTCTACCACATATATTGAG
This sequence comes from Picea engelmannii, assembly GCA_009831015.1. Lineage (NCBI taxonomy): Eukaryota > Viridiplantae > Streptophyta > Pinopsida > Pinales > Pinaceae > Picea > Picea engelmannii. The sequence goes on along the minus strand of ML822285.1, from coordinate 23,703 downwards.
TACAATAATCCACCTATAGTATGTGTTCCAATTGTTAATCAACCAAAAAAATCTAGGATTCAACAAAGGGATAGGGTTTCACCATGTACCCCACATCACATGAAGTGTGATGAATTTCCTGTTAAACCCAACACATGACTAACAATTGAAATAAGGTATATTTATTAATTATTAGCACAACTAGGTTTTCAACAAAAATATAAGAGGAAGCACTACATAGAAACCAAACACATTTGCACAGGAGATTTGGGTAAACACCCCTGGAAAACCCCTTGCGGGAAAATCGGTTTTGAGTTTTATTTTATTAAATAAAATCCTGGGTTCCTATCCTTGGATAATGGCCCATTAGAGGAATTACAATGTTGCAGTTGATAGACTAGCTTGGGTGCTATCTCCCTCGCTTCCCCCTGCACCCTTTCCTCAACCCTTCCCACTTAGATACAAGTACATGAGCAAGAATCCCTCTTGCTCCTATGCATTCATTGTATGCCTCTCACCCTCCTTAGATATGCTTTTATGATCCCCTAATTACTAAAACCCTATATCCAAAGTGATCAACGATCAATATCTCATCTTGATCTCTTTAGATCAAAGACTGTGACCTAATATCTCGTTGATATATCATCAAAACTGATAGAGGGATATGCAAGAGTGTACAATGAGAACCTTGACAAACATAACCGCTAATGCTTGCAACATCATCTAGAGGATGGAAAAATCATGTTTCTTTTTCCAAACATGTAAAATGAGTATATTAGAGTTAAATGAATACATTTTCATATTATTATATATGGTTTTATACTTTATGAAAAAATTCTCCAATACTTTACAAGGTCTTATAATTCAGTGAAAGATTCGACAAGATTTTACAAGAGTTTATAGTTCAGTGAAATATTCGCCAAATTTTTACAAGATTATATAATTGACTAAAAGATTCGCCAAAAAATTATATATACATATTATATTATTGATAAAATAGCCTTAATTTTTTCCTATGTATCATGGGGATTCGCCCATTTATTATACATATAAATTTAGGGGAGGTTCTTAAAATCACCCCTGGTGCACCCCATGGTGATACACTTGAATGTATAAGTCCCAAATCTAATAATTGCTTCAATTACATCTTTAACTTTTTCAATTTAGGTGTCGACATCTGATATGGCGTTCTAACTATTGGTTATGTTCCATATTTTAAATCTATACTAAATTGTAATGCTCTTTTCGAAGGTAAACCTGGTAGTTCCTCAGGAAAAACATCAACAAACTCTGATACTACTGGAAAGTATTCCAATATTTCCACGTCACCCTTTTCATTAAGAGCTAACATGGTGTACAACTTACATCCCTTGCACATATTTTTCTTCAATTGTAGGGAAGTAATAAATATTAGCGATATTCCTTGGTTTTTTCGTACAATTACTTTGTTTTCTCCGAAATCATCAATTAAGATTAACCTTTTCGTATTACAGTTAAGTATCACGTCATGCAATTATAACCAGTCCATTCCAATCAAAATGTCATAGGATCCCAAGTTTGAGACAAAAAGGTTTACACAAACGACCAATTCACACAAATTAATTTTAAAATCTTTAACCTTTCCTCCAACTTTTTTCTTGGCTCTAGATGTCAACTCTACATATCTAAACTCATCTTGTTCGACTGCCTTCACCTTCATTATTTTGAGCGCAACACTATCATACCTAATGTCTCAAGAACTGTAGAATAATGTTCGGCTTGACGGTTATTCACCATTGCATGAATCCTATGTGCCTTTCCCAGATTTCCTACTATCACATGTCTTGTTGATCCATAATTTCTCACCTTTTCAATAGGGAAATATCTCTAATTTCGGGTTTCTCCACAAGTCTTACATGCATTCTTAGGTTTGGTGCTCCTAGTTCGAGAGGAAGAATCTTCTAGTATAGGGTTATGAGGCCCCGATCTATTTTGCAGAACATATCTATACTACTATTGCTGCTGAGGAAGACATAGTTGCTTCTACGATGGTGCTCTATATAGATTCCTTTGACTGGTAGACTGTCTATGTGGTCTAGAAAACACAAGTCCTCTAGGTTGTATCATAGTTCCCATAAGTCTATCTAACAGGTGTCTGTTGCTATGATGCTCTAAGTGGAATATGTCTTGTCTACCTAGAAGGAGTCCTAGCTTGACCCCTATTGTTCAACTCTTCTTCAATGATAAAATATTTTTGTACTGCATCGTGAAAATTCTGAGGCATCACGATCCTCACCTTAGAATGAATGTTGTAGTTGAGACCAAAAACAAACTTATTCACCTTTAAATTTTCAGTGTTCATGTGCAGAGGGTATCTGAGAAAATCCATAAATATAGCCTCATACTCAGGTACTGTATGACTACCATGTTGTAAAGCATTGAATTCATTAAGATGGCACGCAATGAACTCATCAGATAGGTACCTCTCATGGAATCATTCCTCAAACAATTTCGAGGACACATCTTCAACGAGCAAGAGTGTCTTCCACCAAAGAAGCACACTCCCCGTTAGCTAAAATACCACCATACAGAACTTCATGTTGGAGTTATAATCATGTGATTCAAAACATATCTCCATACTTTCTAACCAAGCTTCGATGACTGTATGGAACCCTAGAAATCGAGAAATTTTACTTTCTCGAGTTCCCTATTTTACTTTCTCGTTTCCCTCATCACAAACAAGGTGATTTATCAGTGACTCTAACATCCTTTGAAAAGACCTTATCATACCCATGACATCACCCACTGCAACTTGCTCCGACTCGGTAGTTTTCTCTTCTCCCTATTGAGCAGATCCCTCACATGTGGATGTTCTTGGAGGAGGCATACCTCTGTCTAATCATTCTCCATCCCATAACCATGATACCTTCCATAAAATAAATTCAAATTAGAACCCTTCTTTGATACCATATGTAAAGACCCTCTTATTCTAACCAACAAGATTGATCCCCAAAAATATTTTGAACAATTAAATTGGATAATCTTAGAGGTAAATTGTAATAACAAGCTAATTTCAAAGTCTTTTTTTTTAATTGTAATGATATAAAAGTAAAAGAGTACAAATTGAGGTTTGCGCTACTTTCTCACTAAAATTTAATATTTCTACAACGTCGTAACTTATTTACCAATAGAGTCACAAGTCTAAATAATTACCACTTCTTTTGCTTTACATTTTAATAATGAAAAATAATTTTTAATTATTTAATCCACTACTTTTTCTTTCTATATCATAATTTATAAATAAACTAATCCATCGAACTCAATTATTTTGGTTTTAAAATATTAATTATAAAACCAATAATCTAGAACTAATAATACCCATCACTAGATTGGGTACTTAATATCAAGACAATTATATAACTTATTAATTGTAAATCATAAATCTAAGCTAACAATATCAATCATTATAGTGGGTCCTTAATAGGTAGATCATCAAATAACATATTATGTATAAAATCATTAATTTAAAATTAATAAAAGAAATCATTAGAGTGGGTCTTTAATATAGATCATCATATAACATATTAATATAAAATCACAACTTCGGTTCTCCTTCTAAATATTCATGTAATTCTACTTTATAATGTAATATCAGGTATTTACAATATGTGCATATGTGGAGATCGAATTACGAAGATTGATTTCATTTCTTATTAGAAAGAGAAAGGAGTAGAGTAAAATGCTCGTTTCAATCTCTTAAATAAATACCTCAACATAAGCCAACTATTAGTTGAATGGATGTATTTTAACCAAAGGGGTCCCATCTGTAGTCATCAACCAGTTGAAAGCTTACTTGCGATGACCAGTACTAGGTTCTTAAGTGGATACTCTGCGGACAAAGATAAATGTCAATATGGATTACGAATTAATTATTCCATGGTTTAAATATATATATAAATTTAGATAAATGTCAATATGGATTACGAATTAATTATGTCGCCCACGAATTTCTTTTTGTGCTGCTTAAATAAAGACGGATCTAATGCTTCGCGGGGTTCTAACCAAAATTTCACACGATGCACTAGCTTCTGCTAAAGAATTGGAGAGTCAGTTGTGATAATACGACTTTACAAGAACTGGGGTAAAATTGAACATGGAGAAACCAGGTCCAGTGTTTGGGAGCCAACTAACCCTAGAATAATGTTTAGCATAAAGTGAACGTAAATGATTCGGGTTCGGTTTTGTTAGAAATAAGTTATATGAACGATTACAATAACTGGTAATCATTAACAACTGGAACCCTAATTTAAAAGACTCCAGCCAATAGGCTATACGGCTATAGCAGCAAAAATATAAACAACATCAACAAGTTGGTAAATTCTCCATATGTTCATTATACACAACAAATTCAATTTATTTCCCCCTTGATTCAATTGAATTGTAAAGAACATAAAAGAAGATTAGAACGTAAGATTTGATGCATCATATATTTCAAGAAGCAAATCCATGTCAATGCTTTTATGAATACTTGGAAATCCAATATCCGTAGAAGGAACTATATATTATAAAAGTTACACATCTGATCTATACTTGGTCGAATTACATATTTGAAGAATTATATTTATCAATAAACATCGAAACGAATAAATACCATAACTAGAAGGAGATCAATAGTTGATGTTCATCACAACATGAACTTGCACGACGTCCACTCCTTCTCCTGCCAATCCCAAGACTTCATTGGTCTAGAGGTAATCTTCTTCCCCCTTAGCCCCCTGAGCTGGAAAGAGGTCACACATAAAATCTGAGACCAAAACTATCTCAAGCTTCCCCTCATAAGGAGAGGCTTCCACCTCTTGCACAAGCTTGTATCCCAACTCACACAAGTAAACTTACTCACAAACAATTTGACAACATTTCAGTCATCCAAAAATCGGATGTCTTTCCTTCTTTCTCACCTTCCTTTTATAAAAATATGTGTCTTGACACTTGTCTTCTCATGGACAATTAACTAATTTTTAATATTAAATTAGAGATTATTAACCCCCAACACATGTCACACTTTCTCGAGGTTGCGGGTGTTTTAATATCTTTTATTTAAATAAAATATGTAAATTCCCTCACACCCACAATTAGTTCCTAGATTTTCTCCTAGTTGTCACTTAGTTCCCCAATTTCTCCTTTATTGTGTCTCCTAGCTAATTTACACTTAGAGTTTGATTAAGACTCTTCTCTCAGTTAGGATTTAGAGTCTAGTTTGACTTAGTATTTTAACTCTATGTTGATTTACCCATTCTCTCATGAAAATAATTTCTCTTAATTAAAAGTTCATTTTATTGATTTCATGCACATATTGTGCACATGTCATAATATTCTATTCTCCCCATAATACTTTTATTTAGTCAAACTTTTCCTTAGGCCCCTTAAATATAAATTCATTTAGACAAAACCATTTTAGACTTTGATTTGGTTATGTTTCTAGTTTATTACTTAAATAATTTATTTCCTCTTCTAATCAATTCTAAGAAGTTGTTTTATTCTCTAATCTCGTATAGATTTTTATTCACTCATTAATTTATTCATGAAACGTTCCCTTCAAGACGTAGTTACATGCTTCAAGGGTGTCACTTTCCATTTGAATTAGTTTGGAAGTTGTCTAACGCTTGGATTCAATACTCCACTTGTCAACCTTGTGTGAGACTAAGGGATTACAAAGGAGTAAGGAATATTCCTTATTGCACACCCCGTAGAAATCCTTGTGAGCGACTGTCTCACTCTCCCCTCAAAAAATTGTCAACTCTCAGGAACAAGGTAGTCGTTAACCTTCAGTTTAGGTCACAACGAGAGTGCTAATATGTTGTGACAGGGACATTGCCACACCTCTCCCTCATCCATCTAATATCTATGTATGACCCCTTTACTCCATATGTGAGTCGGATTAGAATGTATCACCATGTCTGCATCCACTGACAAGGATAATATTAATAACTCTTATACATGAAATCCATAACTTAATTCATCATCAAAATACATGCATAAATAAATCAAATACTCATAATCAATGTCAATTGTCCACTCCCTAACTCAATCGAGAGTCCAAGATGTTTTGTCGATGCCATCAACATCCTCATCATTTTATGTCTCCTACACACTCAGGAAACCTCATCATAATACCTGCCAATGCTATACATTAATATAATTAACATATCAAATTCAATACTCAATGATGACATCATTTTTAACTCGTAAACCAAAGAAACTAATCATAAGTATCATATTTTAACCGAATCGCTTGATCACAAGCCTCCTCGAAGAATAAATCAGTGTTATTAAATTTGATCAGTGGAACTCGATGTTACAAATAGAGATTGCAAGATGAGGAAAATAGTGATAATTTGATATTAATATTACATTAACTATCAACTTCAATAGAGATTCATGTAATAACAATACATGAAAGAATTAGGAAATTTATGGGGCACCATCGCACACACAAACACACACACACATTTATATTTTCAGAGAGATTGTAATATATGTGTGAGAGAGATATGGTGTCTCATAAATTTTATAAGGTTTTCTCATATTTCTATTTATATGAATATTTATTAAAGTCGATAGTTAAAAATTAATATCAATATAAAATTAAGTTTAAAAATATAGGAAGTCACATGGTATAACAAAGCATAATGTTATATTTCACGTAGCATGTCACATCAGATTCCATGCAAGGTCGAGAACATGTAATACTTTGGGAATATGATTTAGATGATACACAAATTGTGAATTTATGGATCATTATAATGAGATAAATACCACACTAACCAGGGCTAGACAAGTGGCATGCAGCAAGTGGACGATAGAATGACACATCATACAAATTGTCAAATGTTTATGATGTCTAAGGTGACCCATAGGATGAAATGGAGTTTGACGCGAGTCTGGCATGCCAAAAAAGTTAATTTTATAAAGGGGAGCTCGATAGGTCTTGAAGCTTCGTATTTTTGAAAAATCGAAGAGATATCATGTGTAACATCCCGCTCTTGCCCGCACTGAACGAACTTATTCTTTTAGGACACTTGATTGCAAGTGATTTGGACTATTATACTATTGGTTGTTCGATATGATTATGAGACATTATGGATTGATGATATGTTATTTTCTTGTATTTACATAGACACGTGCTATTGACTGGGTTCTCCTGAGTGTGCAGGACTTTGGACATTGAGGATGCAGAGGCATCGGTGAGACGCCTTGGACTCTAGATCAAGTCACAGAGTGGATTTTTGGGTTTGAATGTTATTGATGTGACACATGTACATATGGTTAGATGTTATGATGATTGATTACTATTTCTCACATGATTCATTGATGGATGTAGGATGATGATAGTTTTCCGACCAGACGCACATTTGGAGTAGACAGGTCATGCAGGACAACTAGAGAATTCAGGGAGAGGTGTGGCAGTAGCCCTGCCACAACCTACTAGCACTCCCGCCGTGGCTCGAACTGTAGGATAACAATTATCTAGTTCAAGAAGGCCCACGATGCCGTGAGGGAAAACTGTGACAGTCGCTCACGATGATTCTAAGGGGCGCACAATAAGGCAGGGTCCTTATTCCTTAGAGGCCCTTAGTCTCCCACAAGATCACCTAACGAAGTATTGACTAGAGGGGTTTGACATCTACCAAAGTCATTCAAGAGGTGAGTGACACCCTTGGAGCACATAGTGCGTCTTGCAGGGCAAGTCGCGCAAGGAAAACGGAAAGAGGCGAGTGACACCCTTGGAGCACGTAGTGCATCCTGAAGGGAACATCATGCAAGGAAAATGGAAAGAGAGGAGTGGCACCCATGGAGCATGTAGTGTGTCCTGAAGGGAACGTTGTGATTTTAACTCGTAAGTGAATAAACCTAGTACTTAGAAAACTATGCCCCCCGAGGACCTAGATGGCCTTAAAATGAATGATGTGATAAATAAGGTTTAAAACTATTTTCCCTAATAAATAGAAAATGTCGTCTAGCCTAGTGAAATTAAAACCTAGGTCTAATTAGAACATGTTTTAAATAATAATAATAATAATAATAATAATAATAATAAATAAACATGTAACAAGAAGGGGGGGTAAGAAATTCAAACTTATTTATTAAAGTCAAAATTATAATGGAGGATTAAATTTTAAAAAAAGGGGTAAATGGTTGTTTTATCTATACTTGTTAAATTATTTTTTAATTAAAGAGGAAAAAGGGTAAATGGTTCTTTCATCTACACTTGCTAAATTAATTTTTAATTAAAAAAGAAAAAGGGTGAATGGTTGTTTCATCTACACTTGCAAACTTAATTTTTAATTAAAAAAGAAAAAGGGTAAATGGTTGTTTCATCTACACTTGTTAAATTGATTTTTAGTTAAAAAGGAAAAAGGGTAAATCGTTGTTTTATCTACACTTGCTAAATTGATTTTTAGTTAAAAAGGAAAAACAAGGAAACTTAAAGAAAAGGGGAAACGTAAAGAAAAAGTTAAATGTCTAACTTAGTAAGGAATCTTGCCTTGAGAACTTTCTAATTATGAGCTCAACTAGAAATTAAGTAAGACGTAAGTCATTTAAGAAGTGTAAGGGAATTTTGGGGACACAGAGGAGAGTTTTTAGGAATGCTCTTAAGTGGATGAGGGAAATATGAATATTTAATTAATTAATAAAATTGATTTTCTATTGCAACTAAGGGATCGGGTGACATGTGTACGGGGGAGGTCTTCCAAAATTAATTAACTGAAAAAATAAATTTAATGAAAATTTGGGAAACTAATTACTTAAAAAACTCTATAAAAATGATGGAGGAAGAGGAGTATGGATCTAATCTTTTTGCATAACGTCACGCTGTTGAATTTTTACCTTGACTAAACTTTCTCTTGTGGGAATTGGGATACCCATCTCGGGTAACGAGTGGTAGCTCGGCCTTGCAAGGCACGATGGGTGCTAAGAGTTCTCTTGTATTGTGTGCTTGGCTTATTTGCAGCTCGGGGGGCTCAGGGGGAAGAGGAGTACCCCTAGCGTTGGCTAGGAGGTACCGGTGAGGTCACATCAGTTGGAAAGCAGGATCTAGATGGAGCATGCGTGGGATAACAACTTCAGAGCATTCTCATTTGGCTAAGGTATGTTGTTAAATTTGTTACTTGCAATGAAATTTAATTTACGCATGTTATTTTTCGTTGTTCGGTTGAAGATTTCATTTCCATGAGCCTTCTTGCACCTTCTTTCCTACGATATTTGTAATCCCCTTATGCTCGTTGTATTGAATTGATTTCCCATGGAAAACCCAACCTCTTATTGCAATGACTTCTCTGTGTTTGTTTTACTGTTTAATACAAATAAGAATTTTGTTGTATCTTCTATCCATATTCCTTAAGTTATTATTCCATGCCTGAGCAGTCGGCTAGCAGCCGAATCGACAGTCCTCACTACGGTGTTTAAATACCTATAGATTCAAATGCTCTACTTTTCTGTGCATGGATAATAAGTGAAGGATACATTTTTCTCCCAACCATCTATCCCTTACTTATCTCTTTTTTTTTTCTCTTATGATTAATCTCTAATCATTGTGCCTTCTTGTGAATGAGTATCCTTTCGTTTTCGATTGATTCACTGTCGAATGAGTGGTCTCTGCATCTTCTTGTGCTAAGTATCTCTGCATTTTTATTTTATTATCACTGGGCTTTATGTTTGCGATTTCTTGGCATATTACCCAACACTTGATTGGTATAACCTCTACGATTTTATTGATAAATTCCAACACTTTGTTTGGTATCATCTTTGTGATTTTAATGATGAATCTCAGTGCTTGGTTTGGTATTTTGACTACGATTTACATGTATTTACTGCGATGTAATAAATTGACAACGTTTTTAATATGTAGTGATTGCTATTGTAATATATACTGAATGCGATTTTATATACTGTAACAACGTTTTTATTATATATGGATTACGAAATTACCCTAGCAATGTTACGTGGAAGAGAGTTTGTTGATAGAGTTCATACCTTCCTTTTTGTTTACATGCATTTACCACAGCGATTTTATGCTCTGTGTTTTTGGAACGCATTTTATACTCTACGTTTGGATGGCGATATTGTTGGTATTGATTTAAATTCTGGGGAGTTTTAAATTCCTTTAAAAAAAAAATTATTACATAGTGCCCTCATAGTTACACCACTATTTCATAGCCCCTTTTGGCATTTACTCATCATTATCTCATCCATTGTTTTGATTACACAACGATATCTATTTTTCATAGTAATATGTTTGTTAACAACGTACTTTTGAAATCAAATTTAATGGTATTGTGTATAGATCCTGTCAGGAATTACACAACATTCACACTGTGATTTTCGTGGAATATACAGAACAATACATGTACACAATGATATCTTAATGGTATTCACCCATGATAGTTATTTACACAACATTTTGATAGGCTTTAGTGAATAGCGTTTTGACATGGATGTGTTCTGATAGGATATAACGGTCAATTTTTTTTTATAATATAATAGACAACAATATTATAGTATATAATAGAGATCGATCTTGTATTTATTGGGCATGAAAATGATTGTGCATACATGGATGGTTGGAAACAATTTCAATAGACACAATAACCCTTTATACGACAATGAATTACATGCCAACGATATATATATGACTAACTCCTTTATTTAGACAACGGTTATAGTGTTATTCCTTGTCATTCATTTACATTGTTAATTAGCGAATTATGTGATAGTGACTTACATGCCAACGATATATATGATTAACTCTTTTATTTAGACAAAGAATTATAGTGTTATTCCTTGTCATTCCCTTTACATTGTTAATTCGTTTGAGTGGATAGCGATTTAATATCATGGTTAGCGTTTTAAATATTGTTGACAGTGATTCTATTACATAGCAATATTTAATTATCAAATAATTATGGTTATTTACCTAGCGATATCATTATAATTATTAATAGTTTATCAATAGAGTCATCGAGAGACTTGGTAATTTAGACAACAATAACATAGACAACAATATTGAATATTTAATAAGCAGCGTAGATCACTTTTTAATGTTAATTAATTCACTTATTTTAATGGACATTGTATATTTGTTGACAAGCGTAATTTGATTTTGTTAAGTAAATATAATAGTTCACATTGATGATAACATTTATGACAATAGTAAAATTATAATAGTTCACTCCTTCGCACTTAGACATCTTACTTAACAGATAATGGTTTGTGGTTTGTTGGCGAAGTCATTTAATAGCTTGCACAATTTAATTTGAGTGATGTCATCTTGCGTCTTGTCGACTTGTTGCTTTGGTGCATGGGTATAGTCTTCTTGTCAATTCATCGGTCTCCTAGCGCGTTGGATTTAGCTTGGGTTAACGGTCCAGTTATGTTATGTTACACCATGGTTACTGTCACACCTATCGCCTGGTGACAACATGATTCCTGATGAGGGGATCATCACGCACACTAACGGATAGAGGTGAATGATACTGTGTCTGGATTCTGTGCTTCTCGATGTGGGCGTTGTTCATTGTAATTGATGTTGGAACTTGGTTTGCAACTCCTTAACGTGTTTGGTTTTTCACGCCTTAGAGGTTTCGAGTTACTGGTCGTCAAAGTCATTGTGTCAGTTTGGTTGATGTTGTCCTTTAACTTGTAGGCGTCATCTTGCTTGTGTCGGGCGGGTAGTCGTTTATATTTGTCTATTAATTATCGCATGTTTCATCCAGTTGCCTGATGTGATAGTCTCTTAGTCATTGTTTATTGTTTCTTGTTCTGCGTGTGTTGTGTTTGTCATCAAGTTGTGTCATTTAACTATTGTCGTTGTTGCCGCCCTGTTTAAAAAAAAAAAAATTCTTTTGTGTTGCGTTGCATGTAGTCATAATGATGGGGATGTTACATCATGTTATCATCCCGATGGGAAAAGCCGAGAATTTAATCTTGATTTAAGGTAATTCTAATGGATCACTACCAATAGTCAGATATTGAAATGGGTCAAGGTTCCATTGGGGATTAGGGTTCCATTAAAATAATTGAATACAATCTAATTCAGAACTCGTATAATCATGAATTAAATAGTAAATGTACATGGTGATAAGGTGAAATTCAGATTTGGGTTCGAGACAAATAAGAGTAAACTTTGAATGCTAGCTTCAATGATAATGAATATGTCATAAGAGAGAATTATGGTCAAGACGAAGAATATTATGGACTGTGTATATGCATTTCATAGTTGAAGCAGTTAGATAAAGAAATATGGGTTTTCCCATGACACACTTGAGATTTCCATCTTTTTCCATTAATTTGGAGCCTTGCTCTTGAGTTCCCTTTGTGTTCTATTACCAAATGCACATGATCCTCTTTTTCAACATGATTCTTTGAAGACTTGAAATAGCATAAGTATTTGATAAAGAATAGGACCATGTAACCTTGTTACTACAAACACATAAAGAATAATAGTTGTTATGCATGGAAGAAAATATTGGTTAGTATGTTACAAATATTACATTTCCCCCCCTCCTAGTAATAAGTATATGAAAAAGAACTGGGTTTGTTTGAAAATGAGGAAATGAAAAGGAGGAATTACTTATAAGAAATCATCTAAGATATTGGCTTATTATGAACAATCAACTAGTGTACGCAAATGTCATGAAATATGCATGTATTTAATCTCAAATTCTTGAAAACAATCGAATATATTGTGATTATAGTTATGGATATTAAACATAGGAATCCCATTAACATGTGAGAGCTTGAGAATGAATACGAGGAAAACATGTACAAGATACAAAGTAACAATATGCTCTTCATTCAAACCAACCATTCACTTATCCATGATGTAGTGATATGAGTACAAGTCGATGCACAAGAAAATAACATATCCTTAAATTTAAATCCTTTGTAAGTCATAAAACATATTATCAAAGCCTCGCAATGAAATAGGATCAACAAACACCTTTAAATCCATTAAAAACAAATTAATCAAAAAGGTTCAAAAGATGACCTGTCAATTTCATCACAAAAGGATCATAGAAGCATCATCAATCAAAGGTATAATGAAGAACATATGAAGGTACAAGGTCTGAGAGAATATTGGTCATTAAAAACCTCCTCAAATATAAACAATCAACAAAGATACAAACATCTAACCCCTCAAGGTGGATAAAGAATATTCCATAGGCTCATAGTAATGGTGGATTAGGAATTAGAGTTCAAATTTAGTAGGGGGGGACTTTCCTTTTTCTTATAAAATAAAAATGAAAGGGGGGGTGGTGGGCCACAACACATTAACACCCCATTTCTACCAATTGGTCATTGATGATATTGAATCAATTTTGTTTCTTCTAAGGAAAAAATGGTAGGATTCCTCCATCTTCTCTAAAAAATGCCAATGGATGTTGGTTCAACTACCTATTGCAATATAAGTTGGTAACCTAATGATGCTCAACAAGAACATGATATGTACTAGAACCAACAATCACATAATGAAATCCACCTTGAAATTGTATATTCAAACAAATTGAGATAAACCATTGGGATATATTGACCAAATTATCTCTCTCTCTCTCTCTCCCTCTCTTCAAGGAAATCCTTGGGGGATATCCCTCTTCCATGAAATATTAGGATGGAGGTAGTCTCAACCACTAATCACAATATCAATTGGTAACCATGAGGGACATGATGAGATTTTAACTTGTGACTTATTCCCTCGTTATTGTCAATATGCCTTGGAATGATGGTTTGTTATGAACCAATGCCTTGAGAATGATAAAAATTAAATGAATAATAGTCCACTTTGAGGCAAAAACCTTGTTTTACAATATATTTAATTTACAATATGAGATAATATGATCCTAACACTAGGTCTCCTTGGTCTATATATATATATGATATAAAGGGTACAATTATAATGAAAGGGTATAATGAAGGGTTCTAGCCTAAATACAAATATATCAATAGAAATGTAATAGTTCAATATATAGAGCTTAATAAGGGGTTTTGTATTTAACATGGGGCTTTGTCTTGGGATTAAAATGCCCCTCACCTTAAAAAAAGTGTTTTGCTCAACACTTGACTATCTACGTGTGTGTCTACATGAAGAAATAATCTCCCCATGTCGCCTCTTCCACTTATAGTTCTTACACTTGATGAGGTACTCAATAATTGTTTGATTTTGAAACCTCTTAATCCTTGTTTCAAGGATTGTTTATGATTCTAGTATGATTTTCTCTTTTTCATTAATCTCTGGTAAAATAGTTTGGAATGGGATCTTGTCACTGATTACCTTCTTTAATCGAGAAACATGGAATATTGGATATACACATGAATATGTAGGTAACTCCAATTTGTAAACCATAATTCCAATCCTTTGCAACACCTTATACGGACCATAATATTTGGGTGCTAATTTATTGTCCTTATTTTGTTTCTTGAGGGACATTTGTTTATATGGTTGTATCCTAAAAGATAGCTAATCCCCCACTTTAAATTCCCTTTCACTACTATGTTCATCTACATTCTATTTCATCCTACTTTGTGCCACAAACAAGTTGCCCTTCAATAGTTTTAGAACCTCTTGTTGGTGCCCTATGTGATCCTCCACTTCCTGAGCATTTGTATTCCCTTTCAAGGAAGATGTTATTGATGGAGGATTATATCCATAAATTTCCATAAATGGGGACATTCTTGATGAATTATGAAGGATGCATTGTACCACCATTCTGCTAAGGGAAACCACTTGCCTCGTTGTGTCTATTTATCATATGCAAAGAAACAAAGATATCCTTCTAGACATTTATTCACAATCTTAGTTTTCCCATAATATTGAGGATGATAAAATGATTTGTGACCTGATTGATTACCCAAACAAGAAAACAATTCAGTCCAAAATTTTCCATTGAATATTGGGTCTATGTCACTTAAATTTCAAGGATGGTTTTAGGGGCTAAATTTCGCTCGTGGGCTAATTTTCCATGGTTTTTACCAAACAAAGATTCGCTATTCTAAAAATGATTCACCCAAATTCTATAGGATAAAATTATTTTACCTTAAAAATCACCAAAAGTTTATACAAACTATATAAAATCCATATAAATTTGAATATTTTTACGAAAATATCATTAAACATTGTATAGTTGTCATATGAAGCATAATAAGATTCGTCGAGGTTTCTACATTTTAAAATAATTTTCCATCCTTAAAATCATCCTTGCTTACAATAATCTTGGGGACTCCATGTAAATTTTGAGTTGTTTAGATGACTATTGAAACTACTATACTTACTCTAAAAGGATGAGAAAGAGAGAAAAAATGGGCATACTTTGTAAGTCGATCCACTACTACCATGATGACAATATTTTCTTCATAATTGGGTAAACCTATAATAAAATGCATTGAAACTTCTTCCCAATGTTTACTTCATATAACTAATGGTTGTAAGATACCTTCAACATATTGATTGTATCTCACTTATTCTATTTGAATACCACACATTCAAGCACAAAATTGTGAACAATACTTTTAAGAACTTCCCAAAAAAAATTATTCTTGATCATGGAGTAAGTCTTGAAGAACCCTGAATTTCCTTTTATAGGAGAAGTGTTCAATTATAGAAAGACCTTCTATTTGAGTTGATAATTATTACATAAATATAAGCAATTGTGATACCATTTTTGTTGATCTTCTGAAGATAATAATTGAGACAAGGAGTACTTCAAATTATCATGAATTTATTATTAACCCTTTCCAACTGCACAATGTTATCATCATTCCACTCAATTGGCCTTATCTAATTAGTTGGATGGGTATCCTTTAACATCAATATCCACTCTTGTAATAACTATGGAAAGTAACATAAATATTCCTCATGCAAATCAATAAACACATACCTCTACAGATACTAGCACGGTGTATATCGAGAAGTTATGTTATCTTTATGCGCAAACTAGAGTTGCTTTGTCTCCTACCATCTTTTAATATCTTTCTTTGTAGGTTTCCATGGCCTAAACATTCATTTATACCACTGCATATTATTCATTGACATTCTAACCAAATCCCTTCAAGGTTATTCTTTTGAGTTCCATCCAACAACACAACCATTTTTTGGATGTTTGGGATGACCCACATTCTACCTTAGTTCTCCAACAAAACCCTATTCACCATCGTCCCTTATGGTAAACTAGAATGCTACACCACGCAAAACGTTCATAGCACAGTCTCACCCGAGATGGATTATGGGTGATTGCAAGACGCATATGTCTGCAGTCATGGAAGGGATTGGGGGTAGTCCTTTTACTTCTACTTCTACTTTAACATGCATTCCACCATAACATTCACCAAATCTAGTATTTTATCCATTAAATAACATTCATTCAGCATGATGATTCTAGTGCAAGTTGTAAATAAACTCTAACAGATGCATTCATCTAGCCATTCATTCATCATAAGTATGAAAAATCAACACAACACACATAAAGACACCATTTTACAGTGGTTCACCCCCCTAGGCTACGTCCACAAAGATCTTGTAATTTATTTCTTATTATTCATCAAAATAGGTTATGTGTTGCACACATCGCATCATAGTTTTAGTATTGGTGAGGTTGACCAGTGTTGCACCAAGCTCCATAGCTTGCGACCTAACCCTCAAATACATCTCAATACTGACTGCATCTAATCTCCACATCTCTCAACAACAAATATACTTTGACTCAAACTCAAAATTATGCTCAAATCACTTTTCTTATGAACTCATAGGTAATATATGACACCCCTATCTACCTCATACATCTTCTATTTATACAAAAAGGTGGGTAAAAACCCTTACACCATTACTCAAAAACCCTAATTCTAAGTGGAATCCATTTGTCCACTTTTTAACTGTCTTTCACATAGTTGGTCTTCGATCCAACCCTTCCTTGCTTTGACTCATCATTGATCTTCCTTATTTCATGGCGAGCTACTTCCTTTTCCTTCTTGCACATAGATTTATCCTCATTCTCTGGTGTGCGCTACTTCCTTTGGTCCATTTTATTTCTTTGTTTGTTTCACTAAACCCTGAAATTTCCTACTCCAACACCATGAATGTTGCCACACTGGTTACTAGTGAACAAAGAATTCTTGAATGTATATTTGAGGCTATGATCAACTCAAAGTAGGAAGAACAACCATGTTGTAATAATGAATGTGGATAGGTAATCCATATGGTGAGAGGTTGGATGAGTTCCAACACACCATGGAAAGAGTGCCAAGCCTGAAAAGTAATAATCTAAAATCAATGCAAGGTTGCATTGCAAGTGACTGTGACAATGAACATTGACACACTAGTTAAGTTTATATGATGAAATGATTTCTGATAGAGGAGCTTGGTATAGTGAAATAATGCATGAGTAATAAATGGTAAATAATTTTTTTTTATATCATTGAATATATTAATGTGACGCGGATATTATACTGCACAAATTTAGAATTCTTTGTGATGCCATTGTAAATTTGCAATGATAATATCTATGGATGATAAACTAACATTTGTTTTGGTTGTGTAAAAAAAAATTTATAGGAAGGAGGTTCTTGGAAATGGAAATATTGTAAGCCCATGAGGAAGACCAATTCCTGTTGGTTGTAAAGATCCAAAGTGTTATGAAGAGGAAATATCATGCTTGTGAACTCAGGTTCCAATATGGAACAAATCTGAAAATGAAATAAAATGTGGAGTTAAAAATATGTAGCCGATAGATTTGAAATTTGATTGAAGTTGGTAATGGTATCTCACAATTTTTTTAATGCATAACAACACATGTCATTTGAAAATATCTGTCTAGGGAGGATGTATAGTGGCTATCAAATAAGAAAGCATGGAAGAGGACCACTATTGTGGAAAGAGAATATTGTGATAAGTCGTGATTGCCATAAGAATATTGTGTTGTGGTAACATGGACCGAAGGGACAGTTTTGACAGAGCAATCCAGAGGGATTCCTTAACAGAGAAATCTTAGGGGACGCTTCAACTGTAAGACTCAATGAAGTCTTTGAAGCTCTTCTTGTGCAAAAAATTATGGGCATGCAATATGGATCACCCGAGGGATTGTATAGTAGAAAAGGGGATTCCTAAGCCTGAGCCCGAAAGGTGAGTGACCACAAAGAGATTTCGGCATCAGAGGAAAAAATGTATTGCGAAATAATGCATGAGGGAGTGCATAGAGTTCCCTAGTGTTGTCATGGATTGGCACAGGGTTGTCTTACATTCAAAGTTATTGAGTCTCTAGAGCCTAAGGTTGGGTGGAAATGTGAACACCCACAATTATTTGGCTGGCATATCTTGTAAACAAATAAGTATTTCATACATATTGATATAATAGAACCATATATGCCTGTAGGTGTACTATGGATGTATAGGCCATATTAGTGATGCTAATAGTTTTTTTCATTGGCAAACCCTTGTTTTTAAGGGATTATGAAGATGCAAGAATGGTGCAGGCCTTGCACATATAAACATGAATATTTCTATATGTTTGTTCCCCCCATGTGTGCAATAGAATAATTGTTATAGTGTGATGCCTCTAAAGGGAAAAAGTACTTATAAACTAAAAATGTGCAATACCCCTAGGAGGAATGGACAACATGTCATAAGATAGGAATGGGAATGTCTTAGTCCTTGAGAGAGGCCTCTCTGTGGTTCAAAGAGTCTTAATTATACTGTGGAATCCCTATCCTAGTATAGGAAGTTCATAGGACGTGAATCTCCACCTAAAGTGGTGAATTAGGAATGACTTAGCAATTTTTGGAGAAAGGAAAGATCTCCTAAGAGTCTAGTAACTCCCTCAAAGTTGCTTAGAAGACTTCATTGAATGACTAAGTCCAGTTTCAATCTATTAATAGGTATAAAACCCATTTTTGATCCTTCAAGAGTCGTAGACATTGATTCGACACCACAAATAGATCTTCATGACCCTCCATTAGAATAGGCTATGACGCATGTAAAAAGACGAACTCTGAATCAACAAGGACTATCGATCTATCAGAGGAATAACCAGCGAGATTATATTGAACATTATTTGGACTTGATCACCAAAGTATTTAAGTGTATGTTCTTGATGGAACTATGATGGAAAGACGTCAAGAAATAATCTAGACCATTGGTCGAAGTAAGGGTAGATTTGTTTTGGGCCGTTGATTTGGGTGAAGGCTCGACAATATCCTTAGTGACTCATAAAGCATTTTTTTACCTCGGAGGATTGTGGTCGTTGATTTGGCATAGTGTATAGATATGGACCCTTAGTTGGTGTAAGGGAAATATTAGAACTCGATCGTCAACCTCGTGAGATAACATATAATAGTTGTCCAAGGGAGGATATCATTCAGAGTAAGTTTCACTCTCGGACGTGGCCGAAACAAGTGTTCTGTGATGATGTGTGGACTCACCTCAACCAACATGTCAGGACATGGGTGGTGCCAAACGTCATGGATTTTTGACCCTTTT
This sequence comes from Picea engelmannii, assembly GCA_009831015.1. Taxonomy (NCBI): domain Eukaryota; kingdom Viridiplantae; phylum Streptophyta; class Pinopsida; order Pinales; family Pinaceae; genus Picea; species Picea engelmannii. The sequence continues at coordinate 4,223 of ML822285.1, read as the reverse complement.
GAGGCAGATTCCTTTGGGTATGATTGTGCCATGTGTAATGCTAGGTGACCGACACACGTGGAAAGAGATGCCTAGGTGGAAGGTACATGGTGGCCTCAGATGCCAGGTGGAAAAAAACTTTAGAGTCTGATGATAAGATTCCTCCTAGAAGTATAACTAGAAACACTCTGACGGGATAACTCTGATAGCCGGACCATAGATCGATGAGTAGTTGGGAAGCGATCTCTATCATACAAATGTGTGGGATAATATGGGAAAGGATAAAGAGGGTAATGATGTCATGGTGACATCTCGATGATATGGATTTATGACTCGACAACCCATATGTCCAAGGGGTGGTATATTTCATACAGGGATAGGGTGGTAGAGTGAAAGTGGGACCCATTTAGATGAGGAGGTCCTTTAGACCCTGGTTTAACCGCAATCGTCAGATATATGGGTAGTATATATGGGGCATTGGTCGAGTGGACAACACATGTGAGATCTAGATTTTTGAGGTTGACATAGCGTTGTCAGAGGTGTGAGCTTAGTGAACGCTAGAGAAGGATAGACCGTCGATGACACAGGCTTCAACAACAAGACGAGAGCCATTGAACTACTGATAGGAGAGAGAGATCTCCACCATTAATTTTATCAAGTTTCATCTGAGGGAGGTTGACGACATGATGACATGAGGGTGCCAGCATGGTAGCCAATGGGGCTAAGTAGTGACAGATGTCACTATGTAATTAGGTGACGAGGAAAGGTGGGTCTTATTAGACAAGAGAGTCCTCCGACCTTTTTTTTATTTTGGATATTTAGATCTACAGGCTAGTGAACCTAGATTGTCGATGCCCAATGTGTCATCATCGAGGTAGAAGGATGGAAAGTTAGATATTAATCGAATAATATCGATGAAAAAATAGATTGACGACACATTGAGATCCATCAGTATCAGTGGGGATGCGATGATGAGACATGGACCGTTTATCCATGCGCAATTTCATTGAAGATCAAGGATGTTAGATGGGAGGGGTGTTAACTCCCATGCACATTGCAGTCATGGACTCACTAAGAGTCATTGGATGAGTAGCTTATGAACCATAGGATCCAGGAAGGGGTCTGATTAATTGTGCGTCGTCGAAACATTTAGTTGGGGGTATTTGCAACCCATGGGAATGAAATTCTCAATGACGACATTAGGTTTCTTTGTGGTTGGAACTATGGGTTGGTGAGCTATATGGAAAGTTCCACGTCAAGGATTTGACATTTCCATGTTAGATGGCATGAGTACTAGAGGGTCACGTGGAGGCTATGTAGCAATGAGGTGGCATTTGGTGAATGAGGGATGAGATATTTGGAAGGCCATAACTTTGAATTCAATATCAGAATTGGGATTACTTACAGTGATTGGAAAGATCTTGACGAGCAAGAGATATTGTTGCCCTCAAGAATACGCTTCAATATGTTTAATAAGAAATGAAATTTTAATACCCCATCCCTCAAAATGTCCTTAGAGGGTTGGGTGTGATACACAAGGGGTCTTCTTTATTTCATTAAAAATACACTAATTCCATGGCCTAAGGCATCAAATTCCACAATAAATTTTTTTTTGAATTCAGGTGTGACTAGGATAGGAGTTGGACAAATAGACTCATTATTTTTTTCAAAATATTTGGTTAAGAGAGGGAACATTGGGCTTTCTATATTTGTTAGTGGCCACCTTTCTAGTACCCATATTGTTTTCCACTTTCCATTCCATATTGAAATCTTACTCTATGGATTTAGGTTCATAGAGATGCACCTCATGTTGAATGTTCTCCTTTAAAGTTCCCATAAAGAGATCTAACGAATTATCCTTTGGAATATTATTTACCCCGAGATTAATATTTTGGAATTGTTGAATGTGCTTTGTAATTGGACCATTTTCTGAATGGAGGGGCGGTCTGTAGCTAGGGTTTCCTTGGCCGCAAACCCCTCATTTCTCTCTTACCTGGGGCCGGGTGCAAAATATTCTATGGCCTCCCCTTCTTTGTAGACCCATTCCTATGGATTTTCTCTCTTTCTTCAGGGCCTTTCTTCCCGATATTTTTATTACGAGGTAGATCCTTCCTCCCCAACGTATGCTCCTCGTTCTAGGATCAGTCTCTCTCTGGTGGATGGCAGCGGTCAACAACTTCATTCATCCTCTCTCCGTGTGTGCTATTTCTTCTTCCTATATATTAGTCAAGCTCGGAAGGTGTTATATGCCCAGATCTATCCCTCTATCGGGTGATTTTGCGAACACAGTGGTTGCTTCTTTCGCTACGAGAAGAAGTTTGTTGTTGGGTGCATCTTTTGGGGCACTGTTAGGGTACCTTGTTTTTAGGTGAAGCTGGAGGATACAATTCGTAATAAATATGGTGGATTTTTCTCCGTGGAAGTGCGAATATGGGGTTGGGTCCTGGGGTGTTTTCTTCCATTTTTTCAACTTTTGGTTTGCGGTTCTTCTCTCGGGTTACTTTGTTTGTTCAAGTTTTGATGTATTCTTATATCCGGCTCCTATTGGTGGATATCCATGTATCCTCTCCTCCGTATTTCACGGTTTTTGCCAGAGCTTAGACGTCTTGTCTTGGGCATGTAGTGTTTTTTTCCGTGCGACACTTTGAGGTCTTGTTGACAGGGCGTGCATTTTCTGGTCTCATGCTTATCGAGGTCTCCATCGATGATTGTTGTCTTTTGGGTTTGTTGTTATGAGGCTTACATACCTCTATGAGATGGTCCTTCCGATCACTTGGGTTTGTTTGAGATTTCATATCTGGGTCTTTATTGTTTTGAGCTCTCTTGTTTGGGTTTTTTTTTACCAGCCCAGTGGGGGTTTATTACCCAGTTTATTCTTGTACTTTTTACTTTTTGGCATCCCAACCAATTATTTTTCCCCTTGGGATCATTATACCCATGCTTAGGTGGTGCTATATGCACCTATAGAATGTAATTTTGGTTCTCTCTGGATGAATAGAATTATGCCTTTTTCCGAGGAAGAAAAAAATTGGACCATTTTTCTAAAGGTTTATAAATTGACTAAAGAATGTATTTCTCTTAATATCCCCATAATGTACTATCAATTCATCCGTAAAAATGAACCAAGTGATACGATAATCATTTTTTTCTTTCACAAAGCCATTGATACCAAACATAATGATTATTTTATAAATACAAGACTACAATAATTATCTTTTATAATCTTGGAACGTGGTGTAGATCAAAGAATTGATCCATCTAGAATAGACCTATTACAAAATCTTTACCATCAAAATTCCTCATATCAATCTATTAAATGAAGTAGTTCCATGGTGATAAATTGAATCCCTAATGATGTGGATCTTGGAGTAATGAATGATCATGATTCCGAGATTCATTAGTTGTTCTCTCCAAATGTGATGAAATACTCCCCATATGTGATTAAGTCTCAACAAACGTGTTCTCGTTATTTTCATTATTATCTTGGATCTCCATATCCAAATTAGGGATCCTCTGTAAGATAATGGTTTCTATGGAATTCATGGGTTTTTATATTTTTTGTATTTCTTCCATGTTTTCTTCCATGGATTTTTTTATTTCTTCCTTATTTTCATCCATATTCTTTTTCATTTTATTTTCCATTTTCTTTTTAATACATTTTTCAAAACTTGATAAACCCACTAGTTTCAACATACTACCGCTCAATTCATCAACTTGGTTCTTTAATTGGGATAGTTTTTTTTGAAATCTTCATTTTCTTTCAATATCCTGTGTGATCTTTCTAGAGATTTACTATGAGTATTAATTATTGAAGTACCCATTGCCATTTGAGAAAATAATAATACTTATATTTTTCCTATTTATTTAAATATGTCACAGAACATATTTTTTTTTTTTTTAAATGAGCTTGCTAACTATAGACAAAGCTCTTAAAATCACTAGAAAATAACTTGTGCAAAAATGGTAATTTTCACAAGCAATATATCATAAACTATAATGAGTCAAATTATGAAAAAATTTCCACATGTAATTCAGTGTGTCTTCTCATGATTATGAAAATTTGAGAGTCTAAATATTCACTAAAAAATGTTACATTGAAAGTGTCAAGATGACTCTTTTAAAATTGATTTCAAGATTAGTCACAAACCTTGTCTTGCATGGACTACTTTTATGAAAGTATAGTGAACTAGAACTTGAAATTTTTACCACATATACTATGACATTTCTCCTTAGTCTCCAAAAAA
>ML822284.1:19365-70170 GCA_009831015.1 Picea engelmannii | reverse complement strand
TTGGATTGGGATTTGAAAGAAGCAGGGCATATCACTGTGTATATTCCAAGCAGGTTGGTAATCACTTCATTTATGTAGTGTTGTATCTTGATGACATGTTGTTGGTAGGAAATAACATGGATGTTATCAAGGAGGTGAAATCGCAGCTATCCTCCAAATTTGACATGAAGGATCTCGGTGCTGCTAACTTCATTCAGGGAATGGAGATTAAAAGAGATCGTGCAAACAAGAAACTCTGGTTGAATCAAAGAAAATATGTTGAGACGATATTGCAGAGGTTTAATATGCATGAAAGTAAACCGGTCAAGGTTCCTATTCCTATAGGTGTAAAGTTATCTACAGATCAGTGTCCCAAGACATAGGAAGAAGAAGAGGACATGTCCCATGTTCCATATGCTAGTGCAGTTGGCAGTTTGATGTATGCAATGGTTTGTACTAGACCAGACATTGCACATGCAGTGGGAGTTTTGAGTAGGTATATGTCAAAACTAGGGAAGGAGCATTGGACAACAATAAAGAGGGTCTTCAGGTATCTTCGTGGCACCACCAGCTATGGATTGTGCTACCAAGGAAGACCGGGATTAGACAGAGTGGTGGACATACATGTCTTTGTTGATGCAGACTGGGCTGGAGGTCTGGATCGTAGAAGATCTACAAGTGGGTATGTGTTTAACCTATTTGGAGGAGCAATCAGTTGGATGAGCAAAAGATAGGCTGTAGTGGTACTCTCAACTACAGAAGTTGAATACATGACATCCAATCATGCAAGAAAGGAAGAAGTATGGTTACAAAGATTGTGTTTAGGTATTGGGTTGGTACAACAAACAGTGAGATTAGAGTGTGATAGTCAGAGTGCAATATTCCTGGCAAAGAACCCAACTTATCATTCGAAGACAAAGCATATTGATGTTCAGTATCACTTTGTGAGAGACATGGTTGAGGAAAAGAAGGTGTTACTGGAAAAGGTTGACACTTTGAAGAATGTTGCAAATTCATTGACAAAGTCTCCGAGCATAGAAAAGTTCTCCTGGTGTAGAGTACCAATGGGCATTGCTTCCCTGGATTGTTGACTATATAATCCCCTGAACCCCTGTATGCAAAGAAAAAAACAAGTGGGAGAATGTTGGGTATGTGTTATATTATTTACATGTGTGTGTGTGTGGGCATGTCAGATACGAAAACTGTGATTTCCTAGGGGAGTCCCAGGGGGGGAATGTATGCCCCCCCTGGTTACACGTAGTGCCCTGAATTTTTTTTTTGGGCGGTTTTTGCTATTTTTAGCGGATTTGTAAATTAATCCCGGATTAAGGGATTAGGGTTTTGGTATCTACAGAATACCTAAAAACATTGTATATATTGTATGGTGAATGTGAAATTCGATATAATGAATAGAAGAAAGGTTTTCCCGGTTGAGGGTTTCCGGTATAAAATCTCTGTGTACTTTGTGTATGAGCCATTGATTAATTTCTGTATTGCTTAAGAATCTATATGCATTGCTTTACTTCGCAGGTTTAAAACTTACACTTCCCTCTTATCTGTAGCCAATAAATTCTTCCATTATTTGGGAACAATTCCAAAATCCTGGTACATGCACGAGGAAACCTGATGACAAACTATGTGTTGGAAGATACTACATAGTTAGTTCTTCCATGACTTCTCTTTTTTTGGTAAGACTTCTGAAATTACAGTTGTTTTGCAGAAAATCAAGAAAATGTTCTTTAGTACTAAATTTAAGCCTAAAAAACCACTTACTTTATGTTTTGAGCATGAACATATGCTTGAGTTTAGCTTGTACCCATCCCCTATACAAATAGCCATGGATTGTAGTAAGGTTGACTAGGACCCTGGAGATCCTGAGGAGTTGGAGGAGATCAAACACTTAACCTTTCAGGAATCCACATGAACAAGAAAAGTCAAGGATACCATATTAGGTGATACTAGAAACTCATATAATCAACCTCTAAAGTTGCATAAAGTGAATATTGAAAGTGAGGAACATCCTAAGATGGCATCTATACGAGACTATTAGGATGAACAAACTATGACAGAGATACAGTCTCTGTAGTGGGAGCATGAAGATCTATTTCCTAAAAAAAATTCATAACTAAAATGGATTAAGGGAGACTTAGGAGAGATGAAGATAGAATTGAATCCAGATGCGAATCTAGTCAAACATAGACTGTATCACTTGAATCCGAGAGTCAAGGAGAAAGTTAAGAAAGAGATCGATTAAATTTTAGCAGCTGGGCTGATTTCCCCCGTGGATGAGGCTGAGTGGATTAGTCCTATTGTAATATAGAGTAAGAAGGGTACTAATGATATAAAGTTTGTGTGGATTATAGGAGTTTGAACTCAACTTGTGTACATGACCCTTTTCCTACTCCCTTTAGTGATGAAGTCCTTCATCAAGTGGAAAACAATGAAGATTATTCTTTTACAGATGGATTCTCAGATTATCATCAATTCAAAATTTCAAAAGAGGATAAGAAAAAGACTACTTTCACTACAGAGTGGGGTTCATTTTCTTATAATGTCATGCCCTTTGGGCTGAATAATGCTTTGACTATTTTCTCCTGAATTATAATTGCTACCTTTCGAGATTTTATTCACAAGTTCCTTGAAGTGTATATGGATGACTAGATGGTATATAGTTTTTTTAAGGAGCACATAGGTTTAATACGGTTGATGTTTGACCATTGCAGAAAGCTATAAATCTCTCTAAACCTAAATAAGTGTATCTTTTGTGTGCCTTTTAGAAATATGTTGGGACATATAATATGTAGGGAAGGAGTTTTGGTTAATCCCGCAAAAGTTGTTGTGATACTGAATATGCCTCCTCCTACGACTGCTAAGCAATTGCATTCAACATTGGGTCACATTGGGTATTATCACAGATTTATTAGAAGCTATGCAAGCATAACTTCCTCGCTGGAAAAGTTACTAAAGAAATTTGAAGTCTTCAACTGGAAACCCGAGTGTGATCAAGCTTTCAATTCTCTGAAGGAAAAGTTGAGTACTGTCCCTATTGGAAGGTGGAATTCCATGTACACATCGATGCTTCTGGAATTGATTTGGGTGCAATCCTTGCCTAACCCGATGAAGGAAACCTAGATCATCCCATCTAGTTTTCTAGTAGGAAGCTCTCTCAGGTCGAGCGCAACTACATGACCACTGAAAGGGAAGGTTTGGAAATGGTTTATGTTGAAAAAATTTAGACACTATCTATTAGGAGGTCATTTTAAATTCTTCACTGACCATTCAAATATGAAATATCTGGTCAATAAGACTGTGTTGTAAGGGAGAATTTGCAGGTAGTTATTGTTATTTCAGGAGTTTTCCTATGAGGTCATAGTCAAACCAGGAAAACTAAATATTGGTCCTCATCATTTATCTCAGCTAGAGTTAGGGGAGAGTGGTGGAGCTGTCGATGGCCAACTCCCAGATGCAAATCTCTTTAAAGTTGAGACTATCCCTGATTACCTTTTAGATATTGCATTATTTCTTACTACTGGTATGGTGCCTGAAGGTTATTTCATAACTTAGAAGAGGCACCTTGTATTTCGTGCTGCAAATTATCAATTAATTATTAGATAGTTATGTAAGCTAGGATTGGACAACATCCTTAGAAGGTGCATACTTGAACATGAGTGGCCCAAGATCTTGTGGGGATGTCACAGTGGAGTTGTGGGAGGACATGTTGGAGGGAAAATAATTGCCCAGAAGATACTTCAAGTTGGATTATTATGGCGAACTATCTTCAAAGATGGAAAGAACTACGCCAGAGCTTGTGATGTATGTCACCGGGTTGGTAAGACATCATGCAAATATGAGTTTCCCTTACGTCTTGTTTGGGCTCTTCAAGCTTTTGAGAAGTGGTGAGTTGATTTTATAGGACTGATTAATCTTCCATCCAAGCACTTGAAAGCAAGGTATATCACAAATGCTACTGACTATCTCACTCGCTGGGTTGAAGTAGAACTGGTCAGAGATTGCACTACAGATACAACGACCGGATTTATTTTTGAGAACATCATTACTCGATTTGGGTTCCCAAGGAGTTTAACCAGTGACCAAGGTGCACATTTTATCAATGAAAAAATAACCACTCTCACTCGTGAGTTCTTGATCCAACATCACAAAAGTAGTCTATATCATCCACAATTAAGCAGTACAGTAGAGGCGTTTAAAAATATTCTAGAGAAAGGATTGACAAAAGTATGTTGTGCAAATAGGGATTACTGGGATGAAAGAGTTCTAGCGTGTTATGGGCTTGCAAGACTACTACAAAGAAACTGCACAAGCATACTCCTTTCCAATTAGTATATGGCAGAGAAGCAATCGTCCTAGCCAAGTTCATCACCCCAAGTTTATATATTGCACATGTGACTCATATGACAGATGACCAATCAATTGTGGAACATGTCACAAAGATGTTAGAATTAGATGAAGCAATATATCTAGCTAATTTTCATTAGACTGTAGAAAAGGATACGAAAAAGGCTTGGCATGACAGGCACATTAAGACTAATACTTTTGTGCAAGGTGATCAAGTTTTATTATATGAAAACAAGTATCAAAAGTGTCCTAGGAAATTTCAAATGCATTGGCTTGGACCCTTCATAGTTGCGGAAATCCAGGAATTATAGGTTGTCATATTAGCGCAACTAAATGGTATTCTTCGTCTAGGATGGGTGAACGACGCACACCTGAAGCTCTAAATTTCTTTTTTGAAAGAAGTTATGCAACACTCCTATCATAAGGAGTGAATAAAGTAGGTAGATTTCTATTTTGCTTAGTTGTTTTCCTTGTTCGTACAATAAACGGTGACGTGTCCAATTATCACTTTTCCTAGAGTCTAGCTATCACTACCAGTTTGTCTAGCCTAGATCACACCTTTGTGGTCAGGGAGGAGTTGATGTGGAATTTTTTCTCCATTTAGTAGTTTCCAAGGTCCACATCACTGTCACATCATTGTCATTATGTTCATTAAATACAGTTCGTACCTTTCCATTCCAGTTTTGTTTACGCTTGTCAAATCCATTTAAGTCCAAACAACTGTTAGTACCTCTTCGATTAACCATTGGTGTGTTCATTAAATGTTTCAGATGTCGCGTCTTGTCAAATTCAACTTGATAATTGTGGTTGTTATTTCCCGAATCAATTCTTGGATCTTGCTGCATAGATTGTTCATATTCATCATTAATGCCAAATTAATTCTACACTTCCTGACTTAATGATTATTTAAGGTGCACTTCTCGTTACCTCCTTGTTTTTTCCTATAAACTCTTCATCACTTGATTGTTCAAGTTATCGTGTTTTATTCAAGTCATTTGCATTCCCAATCCTGGAGCCTACCGAGTGTTTTATGCGTCCTCTCCCGTGTCTGCATCCTCCCATTGAGCTACAACTGCTACAACTACTCAGGGGGCCATTCCAAAGGAAGTTGTTCTAGTAGACATCATTGATTCACAAGTTTTGGTTATAGGAGACTTATAGGGTAAAGTTGAGCAAAATCGGCTCATCGATGCATATTTTGCGGATGTGGCCCTGTTCCCTCAGATGAAAAATGAAGAATATCTGGAGTATTTCCCCTTACCTTTAGGAGATATTGGCATGGAATGGAAGACTCCGTATTTACTACTATGAGAGTCCACACTCATGAAATCGCGGGATTTGAGAGTATTTGGGACTATGGGAAAAGCCGACCACTACACCAAATTCCTCATCAGTCGTGTCCATAATGGATCCCTATGGTTGGACACAATACCTGAATCATGTTGACAATATTCACCAACTTATAGGTCTTTCAATGGAAGGTGACGATGTTACAAAGGGATTCTAAGGGTCAAGGAAGCACGATAGGAAGAAGGGAGAGGTTAGCCTCTATGATAAGTTCAACACCAGATGAAGGGGTCAAGGAGCCCTTATTGTGACCTTTTTTCCTGAACTGGTCCACTGTTCCTGCTGCCTGATTGCCAACAAAGTAATGAAAAACTACACCAAGGGGGAATGCTAGTTTGATGCCCTCTCAGTTGTCAATTTTTGTGCACAGGGTGCCCTCTTAGACAGGTGTCAATATTTAAGGATGAAAATGTTGCAGGCTTACGCAGATGCACATGAGAAGGCTAGCTACTTCACTATGGCTACCTCTTAGTTGTGTTTGCGATGTGGAAGTTGCAGCCACCAATGGGAAGGGATTTAGTAGTAACTTTAGATAGTTGATTGGATATGCAGTTTGAACCATGGCATGCCCATACTGATACCACTAATTATTCATTCAACGATGTTTCTTTCATGTAGTGGCATAGTGAGCTTGTCATTACCACCTAGCGTTGTAGGATTCCACATGATATCCTTAACTGACATAACAACACAATATGGTTTGGCATGAACAAAGACCACACTTTCATGTCTCCACCACGTACAACTGCAGAACAATTTGACACTCCTCCCTTCTCCTACTACCTCAATGAGGAGATTCTAGACAAGGAGGTTTTATCATGGCCTGGAGTCAAGCGAGTGAAGAAGAAGTCTGATGTTTCCTATCAACTACCTATGATTTTGTTTCGGGAAGCCCCAACACCAAAATATGTTTTAGTTTCCATCAAAATAGCCACAAAAAGACTACGCACACCCTAAGAGTCAGAGGAGGAGGAAGAGGAGGCATTGATGAGGTTAGTTCTACTGCAATTTCTGTCAATTCCAGATGATGCTACATTTCCAAGTAAGGTACTCCATGACATCCTTACAACTACATTTCCTCCAAAGAAACCTTGAACTAGATCACCCTATACATCCGACCTCAACCCAATTATTGTTGATTCCATTCCCATCTCTTCACTTACACCCCATACCTACATTATTTCCCCCATGTCATCTTCTGTCCCCATCATCACCATTTCCGATGACCCCATAGAACAACTGAAATCCACCCTTATCATTAAAGAGATTAAGCAACAAACTGCTAGTTATGTTTTGGGTTCCCCCTCCACCACTCCATCATCCCCTCCCCATACTATCACTGATACTGTTGAGAAAGCGTCTAGTGATCCATTCACTATGGCTGATGACACCACAATCCACATTCCACCCTCCATTCCCCACCTTCCGCAGGTCAATACCTCGCTCAAAACCCTGCCAAAGACCAACACCAATCCCGAGTCAGAGAAGGCTGTTGAGATGCACACGTATATGGTTCAATATCCTCCAAATGACCCCATGGATGCCTAGGAAGAAGCTAACTCAAATCACAACACCACCTTAGTCAAAGAACATGTTGTGTCGCTACTACAATATCCACAACAATGTTGTGCCATATTGGAAATGTTCCTAGAGTGAAAAAAGGTTTTTAGTATGCTTCCCCTCGATGTCCAAGACATGGTTACACATATCTTATGACCTACCTCATCTAGCCTTGATGGTGTAGACACCTCAAGTCTACCTAAAAGATATGTCACCAATGACCAGTCAATTGCCTCATGACTTCCCATGGACCCATCTCTCACTGACAGAGATTTTGTGGCCTGGTCCACACCACATATTTTGCATCTTATGCCTGCTTCAACATATCAACTTGAGTACAAGATCATCACAATGATCAAGCCAATGATGAGCCCACCCAAAAGACACAACATTTGCATCAGGAGCTAGTTTCCATTGTGGAGGACAAAGACCAAGAACATAAACTGCGCACACAGGTCGAGTCCATTATTGAGGAAGTATCATTGAAATTTTCTCAAGGGTTGCCCACATTCACTCAAGTGGCACCAGAATTACCTGAAGACATCACCTTAGTTGCACCTATGGAAAGAGTTGCGCTTGTAGCTAAAGCATGGTTGTAAATAGCAATGAAGACACACAGTCTCTAGTAGAAAATTGAGGCTATTGACCTCTAGGAGCAAGAGAATCCAAAGGCCATGCTTGAAAAGATCACCCTCATCATTGTTGAAGGGGATACATTTTGCTCATCCCTCCACTCCCGGGCCGATGAATGTCGAAAGTTGTTTACAAATTTCAACGACCGGGTTGGCCTGCTGGAGCAAAGGAACAAGTCCACATAAGAAATTTGGGTGAATATCAAGAGGATGAATGCATAATCTCAACGATAACTGACCCCATTGTGCAGTAGGCCAATTTTGTTGAGCTTCATGAGGCTGGTGAAAAATTGGATCGAATGTATGAAGCTGCGTAGGCCGCTAAGAAATAACTCAGAGACTTTCGCCCTGCAGATTAAGATGAATATGTCAAAATCCACCATCTGGATTTAGTTGCGGACAACGAGTGGAAAACTATGATTTCCACCAAGCTCGATGGTTCAATTCTTGCTGCGACACTAGAGTTTTTTGCGAGAGCCTCAATTTTAACAATTAAGTGGCACGAACATGTGGAATAGTATGATAGCTTTTGCCAACAAGACATCAAAATTGTCTTGGAGTTGAGCCCTTCGCTTGAAGCAGGCTTAGGGAAAGAAGAAAAATGATGACTCAACATGAGTCAATGGTTATGGTTGGGTCCTGTTGGGTTCTCTATTTTTGGAATACCAAAGTTTTTGGAAAGTGCCAAAAGGAAGACCAAAAATGGTGGAAATGGTTAGCAACACTGAGAGTTAAACTGTAAGAGTAAAAGTAGAAGAAGCATTTAGAAGCATAATGCATCAGATTGGAAAAGAAACAAGAGTATCGGGTGCCAACAAAAAAAGGCCAAAAAGTGTCACATTCAAGCAGTAAGCCAAAAAGACAGAGGAATACAAAATAGCTAAAAGCGGCCAAGGGAAAAAGTATAAATAAGAAGACAATGTAACGAGAAAGGGCTTGATAGGTTATCGAGTCAATTGAGGTTTTATGCTATTATAATTGGCTGGGTTGGGATATGAGTAACACAATATTTCCTAGTTGTTGCAATGGTATTTATTGATATTGTGCTTCCATAGTAGGCTTGTGACTCTGTATGGGATATATGGGGTTATATCTTGTTGCGCAAGAGACTGAACCATGAATCACATTGTATGATGACTCTGGGTATTGAGGCTGCTAATATAATGGATTGTTTTGGGCTCTAGAATTTATTTTGTCATTGACGCAGACCTGTCGGCCCTCGGGTCGAGATCCCCTCACAGGATCGTTCTTTATCTCCCTCGAGTCGAATTGGCTCTTTAGATTCCCTGCTGGAATCAGAAATTATCGATCCACAGGTCCTTTTTGGTAGCTTCCCTATGCAAACAACACTAGGCGCGAGCTCCACCTTCTCCGTGTGACCACAACACTATGAACAAGGCCCCAATTCCAAAAGCACTTGTCGCAACTTGCAACTCGCGAGTTCATGAGTCGTGGCTCCCGACTCTTCCTTTCAAATCTCGCGATACCCGAGATCATGAAATGGGTATAGCTCCCCTCTGTCAGTGCCCTCCACACATGACCACCGGCTAGGCTAAGCACTAGCTCCTCTTGCTACTCGCCACTTCACAAGTTGTGGCGTCCAACCTTGGAACCTTCCTTTCACGAAACCTCGAGAAGCGATGTTGACATTTCTCCTCGCGTTCTCGCTACTCGTGACTTCGTGAGTCAAAGGGTTGAACTCTTGTTCCCTTATCTCAAAAATCCCCGAGACATGAGAGGTCAACGGGTGTTGACTCTTTTCACTAGGTAACATGTGTCCACCTATCTGTCGCACGGGCCCACCTTGCGGTTCTACCACATGTCCCTTGTGCCTAGCTTTGACACTTCGTGACTTCGCTTCCCGAAGCGCTACCTCCTTTGTATCCCGACACCCGAAGTGCCGAGATCCCGAACTCCTCGCTACTCCTTATCGCAACTCGCGACTTCGGGAATTTCGGGACAAAAGTCTCGACTTCCTATTCACCGATATGCCGAAATGCCAAAATTTCGACACGTTGTCAACGCGGGTCCCACAACGAAAATTCCCACCTTTTTGGAGTTTCGGACTTCGCGGCTTCGTGAATCCTGATGCTAAGATTTCGGTTCTCCAACCCACGAAACCTCGAAATGAGATTACGTGAGTGATCCAATAGCCCCTGTTGGCTCAGATCCTACGGCTGTCCTAGCTCCTCGCAATTTCACGACTCGCGACTTGGAGCACCCAATCTTTGGGCTCTCACCTTGCAAACATCTAAGTTTGCGATATTCCTTGATCTCTGCCACCTGCCCTCATCTGATGGATGGTTGTGATTCTCTCGTGACTTCGCCACTCGCAAAGTTGAAGGACTTCCCTTTCTAACCTCCGATGTCCGAATCCCCGATATGGGTGATCTCACGACACGTGTCCTCCTTCTAACGAACGACTTAGATTCTTTCACGGTTTCGTGGCTTTTCCTTTCGCATCCCTGTGAATCTTGATGCAAAGGTTTTAAACCGTAACTCCCCTACTCCTCTGCACGATCTGATGGTTCTTGGGACTTTGCAAATTCTCCCCGGAGAATTCTAACCGTCCAATGCCTCCTTGACGACTCTTGCGAAGTGAACACAATATTCCTTTGCTAGAACTTATCTGCCTGCAAGTAACTTTGCAATGCCTCCCCTTTGAACTCTTCAAGGTACTAAACCTCCTGAGATTTTCTTCGACAACTTCAAAGATCCTATCCCTCCTGAGCTTGATTGAAAAATCCTCAAGTTCTTTGGGGAAAATTCCTGCGCGCACTCCTTGCGACACTTCTTCAAATACACTCCAAGTATTTGAATTCTTAGACTCTGTGCACTCTTTTTGCAGCAACAGTCCTTGAATTCTTCCCTCAGGTTGCAAACTCTGAGAATCTACTCGGCCTACACACAACTTGCATGACTTCTGTGCTTAACTTGCACTTCTGTGAGTGTTATCCCTCGTGAGCTTGCAGAGACGAACTTTGACTTCTTGTCAACACACACCTTGCAGACAATTTCATTGCACTCCTTGCAGGAAAACTCTTTCTCAGACAGAGAAACAATTGAAACTCATTCTTTACTCTGCCTCCCTTCATATTTCAGACATTAAATGTGAAATCATACATTCACGCATCAAAACAAATGCATAATAGAGAGTAACAAGCATATATCAATCAACATGTACAAACACAGAAAGCAATTGAACACCATGAGTCTGAACTAAAGATCTTTGTATTAATCCAGAACTTCTGTACACAGGTTCTTCTACACAAATTCTTGCTTCTTCTTCTCTATTCTCTATTGATCATGCTAATGTTACAATGATACAAGTGAGGCTGTCTATATCCGTTTTCCCTCCGTCTCCTAAAACTGTCTAATCTAGGAGTTTAATTCTACCTACTTAGATTTACTAACATAAATGCCTCTTAGTCCTTCAGACAAGAGCAGGACGCTCAAGGTCTGATTACAATCTACACGTACACTCTTTCTTAACTATTACATTTAAGTTTGGCGTATCAAACTTCAAAACATTTCAAACAATTCATCATGTGCCAAAATGCGTTGGTGTTTTGTCCCACGCTCGCTTGTTGCTGGCGATGCTCCTGCATCATACTCCCTCACATGAAAATTTTCATGGGCTTCTGTCCATGAGCTCTCGCACGGTTTGCCCATGCTTTTGAATCTCTGCTTCATTCTCCCAGCTGGCATCTTCAACTGGATGTCCCTTCCATTTGACCAAGTATTCAAAATATTCCCTTCTTCTGGTCCTCTTACTAACTCTTTTGTCCAATATGATTTCCATCTGTGGCTTCTCTGCAACTAGCATCTGTTTAGTCCACTGAACCTCTGGTTGTTCATCACGTGTTCCTGCTTCCTCAACTTTGTATGGGTACAAATCTGAGACATTGAATATCGGAGAAATCCCGATCCCATCGGGTAATTCAATATCATAAGCATTTGCCCCAAATTTCTTCAAGACCTTACATGGTCCGATCTTCTTCATCTTCAATTTGTTATATGTCCCCTTCAGAAACCTTTCCTTTCTCAGATGTGCCAGAATCAAATCACCAACTTCGAACTGAAGTTGTCGCCTGTGTTGATCTGCTCTGCGCTTATACTCTTGGCTCAAGTTCTGCAATCGCTCCTTCACCTGGTTGTGAAGTTCCTTCATTGCTTCGGCAAAATCTTCTGCACTAGCACTCCTAGTTGAATTCTGTTCTGAATTTATCAATTCCGAAACTCCTCTTGACTGCATCTCATAAAAAATCTGGAATGGACTCCGCCCCGTGCTTCTATTGATTGAATCATTATATGAAAATTCTGCATGTGGCAGAATATTGTCCCACTGACTGTGGTGTTCTGTCACCAAGCTCCTCAACAAGTCTCCCAAACTTCTGTTCACAACTTTTGTCTGTCAATCCATCTGAGGATGATAAGCTGAAATAAACGACAAGTTTGTTCCTAGATTTTTCCATAAGGTTCTCCAGAAGTGTCCCACGAACTTGGTGTCTCAATCCGAAACTATTCTCCTTGGTAAGCCGTGAAGCCGAATGACTTCTTTGAAAAACAGATTCACAATGTGAGTTGCGTCATTGGTTTTCTGACATAGTATGAAATGTGCCATTTTAGAAAATTGGTCCACCACTACAAAGATCGAGTTGAACCCTCTTTGTGTTCTCGACAACCCCAATATGAAGTCCATGCTGACTGCAACCCACGGCCTGTCAGGTATGGGTAACGGTTGATATAAGCCTGCATTCTGCCTCTTCCCTTTTGAATGCTGACAAATTCTACATCTGTCCACGAATATTTTGATGTCTCCTCTCATTCCTGGCCAATAATATGACTCATTTAGCTTTGAGAATGTCTTGTCATGATCAAAATGTCCGACCAATCCTCCACTATGTTTCTCCTTCAACAAATTCTCCCTCATGGAATATTTTGGAATACAAAGTTGATTACCCTTAAACAATAATCCTTCCTGGATCGTGTATTCTGTCCATTGACTCCTGTCCCTGAGAATTGGATTCTCAGCTGCTTCATACGCCTCCTTAAAATCTGGATCATCTCTGTACATGTCCCTGAGATCATCAAAACCTAGTATTTTGACTCTGAACTCCTGCAACATCAAACATTTCCTGCTCAAAGCATCAACAACTTTGTTAGCAGTTCTAGAAATATGCTTGATTACAAAAGTAAAGTTCTGCATGTATTCAACCCATTTAACATGTCTTTGATTCAACTTCTCCTATTGAGTCACAAATTGCAAAGCATGATTGTTACTGTATAAGACAAACTCCTTAGAAATTAAGTAATGCCTCCATTTCTTCAATGCCTGGATAATAGCATAGAACTGCTTGTCATACATGGAGTATTTCACTTTCGCTTCATTCATCTTCTCGTTGAAGTATTCTATCGGCCTGTCTTCTTGGCTCAAGACTGCCCCTATTGAAAATCCACTTGCATCACATTTTGCCTGAAATGTCTTCTTAAAATCCGACAACACCAAAATTGGTTGTTCCGTGATTTTCCTTTTTAGCAAATTGAAGCTTTTCTCTGCTTCTTCTGTCCAGTGAAAAAACTTGTGTCTCTTCTTCACTGTGTCCATCATCGATGCACTAATTCAGCTGAAATTCCTGATGAACTTCCTGTAGAAACTAGCCAATCCGTGAAAAATTCATACTTCAAATATACTCTTCGGTGATGGCCAATTCTTAATTACCTCCACCTTATCTGGATCCATCCTCAACTTATCTGCAGAAATAACAAACCCCAAATAAATGAGCTCTGTCTTCATGAACGAGGATTTCTTCATGTTTATCAACAACTTATCTTGCTGTAGCCTCTTCATCACTGTAGCCAAATGTTTCAGATGCTCTGCCTCTATTTTATTGAAAATCAATATGTCATCAAGATACACAATGAAAAATTTTCTGATGAACTCCTTCAGGACTTCGTTCATCAATCTCATGAAAGTGCTCGGCGCGTTTGTTAAGACAAACGATGTAACAAGCCATTCATACAACCCTTCATTGGTTTTGAAGGCTGTCTTCCATTCGTCTCCTTCTCTCATACGAATTTGATGATATCCACTTTTTAAATCAATCTTTGAAAAAAAATTGGCCCCACTCAAGCAATCCATCAAATCATCCATTCTTAGCAATGGGAATCTATACCTGATGGTAATCTTGTTAATTTCTCTTGAGTCAGTACACATCCTCTAACCTCCGTCTTTCTTTGGACTAAGCATTGTTGGAACAACACATGGACTCAAGCTTTCTCTAATCAACCCTTTGTCCATTAAATCCTGGACCTGTCTTTTGACTTCTTCATTCTCCTACAACGTCAATCTGTATGCTGCTTTATTTGGTAAACTAGCTCCAGGTATGAGATCAATATGATGACTCACACTTCTGATCGGTGGAAACGAACGAGGTAGTTCGTCCACTACTATGTCAGCAAATTCCTCCAGTAACTTCTGGATTTCCTCTGGTAGATCATCCACCCTTGTACTGGTTAAAACAATTTTAGGCTTCCTAACCACAATGAATTGCGGTTCCTCCTTCTTCTTAACCTTTGTAAGAAGTTCCTTCCCACTTATGAGAAGTACAACATTGCTTACTTCAGGTTTTACTTCCTTGTCTTTGACTGGAAGCAACATGTGAGTTCTCCCATTCTTCTCTAGGGTGTATGTGTTCTTCCTCCCATCATGAATCACATTTCTGTCATATTGCCACAGTCTACCCAGCAATAGATGACAAGCATCCATGGGAATAACATCATAGAGTATTTCATCTTTATATCCATCTATTTTAAACTCAACTAAACATTGTTTAGTGACATTTACCTAATGTCCTTTTTGTATCCATGAAACTTTGTATGGACTTGGATGTTCAATCGTTTCTAGCTCGAACTTTTCTACCATCTCTGTAGAAATGAGATTATCTGTGCTACCACTGTCCACGATGACTTTGCATGCCCAGTCTTTGGTCTTGCAAGCAGTCTGAAAAAGTCTGTTCCTTTGGACCAAAATCTCCACCTCCTTCTCTGGCGTTAAGAGAAATTTTCGCATCATCAATTATCTTCCGCCTTCAGCCTCTTCTGCCTCAAAATTCCTTCTTTGTGCTTCAACAATGTGAGTTTCACCACCTTCTTTCTTTCTGTCTGGACACTCATAAGATTTATGTTCGACTTTTCTGCATGTGAAGCATTTCACCACTCCACCTCTTCCTCTTCCTCTACCTTTGGTACGAGGAAAAATGTTTCCATCAACATACTGACCTCTTTGTTCGGTATGCTACCCTCTCTGTGATCTTCCACCTCTCTCAGTTTGAGTCTGAGGTTTCTTCCATTCTTCCTTGGGTTTCTGATTTCTATCTTGGGCAACTGATTTTCCTCTGGCTTGACTTCTGCCTCGGCCTCTTTGACCTTGTTTTCGGCTTAGATTCTCTTCAGTTTTTAGAGTCATCTGATAAGCATCTTCCACCGTTCAGATGGTCATCATGCTCATCTCATCCTGAATGTCGTATCTCAGACCATTCATGTACCTGGAAACCTTTTCATCATCGCTTTCTCGATGACCTGCTCTGATGTTCAGCCTGTAAAATTCTTCAGTGTACTCCTTCACTGACATCAGTTTATGTCTCAAATTCTTCATTCTTTGAAACAGAGTGATTTGGTAATCCTTGGGAATGAATTTTGCCTTCATCTTTGCGATCATCCTATCCCAACTCTTGATTTTTTGCTTGCCTTTGCAACGTCTGTCAGCTTGTAGTTCATCCCACCACAATGTTGCATGTCCTTTCAATCTTGTGACAACATGTTTGGCCTTTTTGTCTTCCTCGACATCTTCATAGTCAAAATATGTGTCTAGAGCTCTAATCCAGTCTAGAAGCTCTTCAACATCTAAGTTTCCTTCATATACTGGAATATCCATTTTTAATCTAGCACCCATTCTTGCAACAACCCTAATCAGACGTTCATTTGCTGCATCTTCTGATGCAACTTCTTCTCCTTCATGTCCATATTCATCTTCACTTTCGGAATCAATGAGATCCCGAGTACCGGCTGTGCGCCTCTGTGTTGTCTCCATGTCCTTGATTTTGGCGCGTAGGTCACACATCTCTCTTTCCATGGTTGGATCAGGCATCTGCCTACCCCTTCTTCTCGACATTTCCCTCTCCTCTGGAAGATCGAGTGTTTTCCTGTTTCTTCTTCTCGGTGGCATGGTGAATCTTTCTTTTCCCTACTACATGTTGGCAGTCGTTTTGAATTTTTATATTTTCCTTACAAGCTGCCCACATAAGGGTTTTTGAACCCTTAATTCTCATCGCAATCTTTTAGATAAAACGACACTATTATTTTGCGCATTCACACACCTGCTTTTCGTTTTCATTTTCACGACTGCAAGCGTGAAAACCTTGAGTTGGAAGTCATGTCGATGGCATTAAAATCGTCACTGGATTATTACGAATAATATTGTTCATGTGGTCATTTCACCTCTAACTCAATAATGGTCACACAGTTGGCAAGACACCAAACCTTTACTCACTTTGCATTTTTTGTTAATATGACTTCTTTTTATAAGTTTGTGATGCAATGATATTCTGGTGATTGTGATTGAATCCTTGATACAATGGTGGTATGATGTTCTATTGTCTTTGATCAAATTACTTGGTGCAATGGTTTCATGAGAACGCATTAACATTGTGATTAAACCCATGGTGCAATGGTTGATGTAGTGGTTTCTTTGAATCATACACATACTATTGTTGATTTAACATACAGACCAATTGTTGGTTATGAACACTATGGTTTTCAAATAATTATTGGATTTTTGGTCAAAATATTTTGGTTATGTATGTTATGGATTTCGATGACTATGTGAATAATCCATTTGATATTGGTTTACATTGTTTTGATTGTGATTTGAATGAATCTGTTACCAAGGCGTCGTCGTTTGTACATGCCAAAATGAATGTTTTGCATGGTTTCAATTCATTCCTCCACCCTCGCACGCATAGGCATTAATGTTTGCCTTGCATCTCGGGCTACCTATGTCTGGGAAAACCTGCGAGCATTTGGTCATGTGCCTACCCTGTCAAACCCCCTCACCGTTTACCCTATTGACTGTGTGCTCTCTCCTATGGCTCCTGTAGTGCGAATTTAACCCCGTATTGCCTCCCAGAGACATGTTTTTGCGTGAGCGATTCTGGGCAAACGGTTTTGAATCTGATCAAACCCTTGAAAACCCAGAACTGAAATTATCCCCTTTACCTTCTTCATGAGCGGTTTCCTCAGAAATTGGGTTATTACAGATATATAGCTCGTCCTTTACAGGTCAAATTTCAGATCTTCTCTGTGGCTGAAAGGTGCATTTTGGGTCTGTGTGCATTTGCTGGAACGTATATTACTTCTCCAGTCCTGTGCTTCAGAACCCCTCTCACTCGTCCTGCCATTCCCCTCCTACACTCTTGCTCCCTATTGAACCCTTGATCAATCCAAAGGTTTATCAAGTAGTCTGTCAGCAAGTTGAAAGACAACAGGCTCTGTTCTCTTTAAAATGTTGAGGCAACCACTGCCTTTGTTAACTCAAAGCTATCCTGACCAAATCGTTTTCCTACAGCCCAGGTATGTTATTTCAATATCGATTTTTCGTTTGAATTAACATAGCCGATTGTGTTTTCTATGAATTAGTTATGTTTTGTTTGAATAGATTCAAACACGATTCTGTTATTTTCGAATTACCAAGGATGATTTCGTTTTGAATTGTGTTTGCATTGAATCAATACAAAAGATTCGTTTGCTAAAATTGAATAAACCTCTATTTTGATTGAATCAATTTAATACGATTTTGTTGTTCTTGAATTAGTATAAACGATTGAATTGGCTCTGAGTTAGTTTGATATAGTTCCGTTTTGTTTGATTCAAAAACGATTCTGTTGGTTTTGAATTAGCATAGTCGATTGTGTTGGCATTGATTTGATTGCTAAATCGAATATAGTTTTGTTTGGATTAACACAATTTTGTTGTCCTTGAATTGGCATAAACGATTGTATTCGTTTTGAATTAGTAACAAAAGAATTATTTGATAGATCGCACACATTCCTGTTACCATTCGATTAATTCAAAAATGATTCTGTTAGTTTTTGAATTGGCATAAAAGATTTGGTTAGTTTTAGTGTGAATGATTGGCTTTGTTTTGAATTAGTAATTAAGAGTTGTTTGATTCACCGTATGCATTTCTGTTACCATTTGGATTAATTTAAATGATTTGGTTTGTAAAAATGACCAGCTACAGAATCGTGAGATTCTGTAGCTAGTCATAAAAGTTGGATTTTTGTTGATTTCACAACTAAACTCTGTCTAAAATTGTTTATTTTTGTCCATCTACAGGTACATACGAATTTCAATGGGAATTGGATCTGCTGTGGTAGTTTAGAACATGCTTTTGTTACACAGCTTTTGGTTTAAGTTGTTAATCTTAGTTAGAAATAGAGATTTGGGAGATTGTTCCCATATTTTTTGCAAACAGTTTTTGATAATCCCCACAGGGATGTTTTACCCTGTGGCCTTTATATACTCATTATTTTTGTAAAGAACCCATCACTGTTGGGAGAACAAAGACTATGGACTTATGATTATACATACTCGAATGGAAGTGGATGCTTTGTAATAACTTTAGCTTTCAATTTATCATACTTTCGTTCAAGTTTTGTGCATTTTAATTTGTAATCAAATTATTGACTACTTTAGATATCAAGATTTGTTATAGATTGATGCATTATGATTTAAATTCTGTCCATATTTGATGTATCTCATTTTTACTCGCAACAATTACTCTGTTTTAATTTGATGAATAGAAGGTTTATCTTTTTTATTAAATGAACGGTTATGTACAAATCTTCGCACTGGGATTTATCTAAATGTGATGATCTGTAAGTCATAAAATTGTTGTTGTTTTATGTTTTGTTTGTTCTGTCATTCGTATTCAAAGAGAGTCGTTGCTTCTTGTTTACGAGAAGCTTGTGGAAAATTGAGTAAGGGTTTCCCCCATCGAACAACTGAATCGGATACTGTGCACGGGACAAATTGGAAAGCGTTACTACAAGTTAGTCTGTTAGTGTTATTTAATTAGTTTAGTTAATATATAAATTTCTTGTAATCTGAACACCTTTCACTGTTCATCTCTATAGTTCAGATTTACAGTTAGGATTGTTATGTTATTGTTATTCTTAGATAGCTGTCATATTATTTTTGTCTCATAAAAATTATAAAAATCCAAAAATAATAGCTTTGCTGTCATAGGACAATTCACAAATGATTTTTGCAGGTTTTCAATTTAAAATCTGTAATTTGTGAATACTGTACATATATAATTGAGGTTTAATCCTGTTGATAGATGAACATTTAAATAAGTAGAATTATTGTTTTATGATATTTGTTGGTAAACTGTATATATAGTTTTCAATTTGTATATAGTTTGTTGTAGTTACTTTTTTCACTTAGATTAATTTCTTTAGATTAGTTTTTTTTCTTTCGTTTTCCTAGGACTTATATCGGCCAACGGAGCCACTAAACCCATCAGAGTGGATCATCCCAAACATCTTGGGTTATTTAGACAACCCCGAACCGGATCCACCCCTCCAGTTGATGAGCAGTCAATTTCGCCCGCCAACACTACAGAAAGCAAATAAATCTTTTTGGGCTTTGATACCAACTAACACAAACCTATCAGCCCTCGGGTCGAGATCCGCTCACAGGATCGTTCTTTATCTCCCTCGAGCCGAATGGACTCTTTAAATTCCCTGCTGGAATCACAAATTATCGATCCACAGGTCCTTTTTGGTAGCTTCCCTGTGCGAACAACACTAGGCATGAGCTCCACCTTCTCCGTGTGACCACAACGCCATGACCAAGGCCCCAATTCTAAAAGCGCTTGTCACAACTCGCAACTCACAAGTTCGTGAGTCGTGCCTCTCGACTCTTCCTTTCAAATATCGCGATACCTGAGATCACGAAATGGGTATAGATCCCCTCTATCAGCACCTTCCATGTGTGACCACCGACTAGGCTAAGCACTAGCTCCTCTCGCTACTCACCACTTCACAAGTTGTGGCGTCCAACGTTGGCACCTTCCTTTCACGAAACCCCGAGAAGCAATTAGTTCTCGCTAATCGTGACTTCACGAGTCAAAGGGTTGAACTCTCGTTCCCTTATCTCACGAATCCTCGAGACACGAGTGGTCAATGGGTGTTGACTCTTTTCACTAGGTAACATGTGTCCACCTATCTATTGCATGGGCCCACATTGCGGTTCTACCACGTGTCCCTTGTGCCTAGCTTCGACACTTCGTGACTTCGCTTCCCGAAGCGCTACCTCCTTTGTATCCTGACACCCGAAGTGCCGATATCTCGAACTCCTCGCTACTCCTTATCGCAACTCGCGACTTCAGGACTTTCGGGAAAAAAGTCTCGACTTCCTATTCGTCGATATGCTGAAATGCCAAAATTCTGACACGTTGTCAATGCGGGTCCCACAACGGAACTTCCCACCTTTTTGGAGTTTCTAACTTCGCGGCTTAGTGAATCCTGATGCTAAGCTTTCAGTTCTCCAACCCACGAAACCCCGAAATGAGATTACGTGAGTGATCCAACGACCCCTATTGGCTCAGATCCTACGGATGTCCTATCTCCTCGCGATTTCGCCACTCATGACTTGGAGCACCCAATCTTTGGGCTCTCACCTTGAGAAACTCCAAGTTTGCGAGATCCCTTGATCTCTCGCAAACTTCCGATGGACGACTGCGATTCTCTCGCAACTTTGCCACTCGCAAAATTGAAGGACTTCCCTTTCTGACCTTCGATGTCTGAATACCCGATATGGGTGATCTCGTGACATGTGTCCTCCTTCTAACAGACGACTTAGATTCTTTCGCGGTTTCACGACTTCTCCTTTCGCATCCCCGCGAATCTTGATGCAAATATTTTAAACCATAACTCCCCTGCTCCTCTGCACGATCTGACGGTTCTCGGGACTTTGCGAATTCTCCATGGAGAATTCCGACGGTCCAATGCCTCCTTGACGACTCTTGCGAAGTGAACACAGTATTCCTTCGCTGGAACTTATCTACCTGCAAGTAACTTTGCAACGCCTCCCCTTTGAATGCTTCAAGGTACTAAACCTCCTGAGCTTTTCTTCGACAACTTCAAAGATCCTATCCCTCCTGAGCTTGATTGAAAAATCCTCAAGTTCTTTGGGGAAAATTCCTGCGCGCACTCCTTGCGGCACTTATTCAAATACACTCCAAGTATTTGAATACTTAGACTCCGTGCACTCTTTTTGCAGCAACAATCCTTCAATTCTTCCCTCAGGTTGCAAACTATGAGAATCTACTCGACCTGCGCACACCTTGCACGACTTCTGTGCTTAACTTGCACTTCTGTGAGAATAAGAACAATGTTATCCCTCCTGATCTTGCAAAGACAAAGTCTGACTTCTGTCAACGCACACCTTGCAGACAATTTCACCGCACTCCTTGCAGGAAAACTCTTGCTCAGACAAAGAAACAATTGAAACTCATTCTTTACTCTCCCTCTCTTCAGATTTCAGTCATTAAATGTGAAATCATACATTCACGCATCAAAACAAATGCATAACAGAGAGTAACAAGCATATATCAATCAACATGTACAAACATAGAAAGCAATTGAACACCATGAGTCTGAACTAAAGATCTTTGTATTAATCCAGAACTTCTGTACATGGGTTCTTCTACACAACTTCCTGCTTCTTCTTCTCTATGCTCTATTGATCATGCTAATGTTACAATGATACAAGTGAGGGTGTCTATATCCATTTTCCCTCCGGCTCCTAAGACTATCTAACCTAGGAATTTAAGTGTACCTACTTACATTTACTAGCATAAATGCCTCTTAGTCCTTCAAACGAGAGCGGGGTTCTCAAGGTCTAATTACAATCTACAAGTACACTCTTTCTTAATTATTACATTTAAGTTTGGTGTATCAAACTTCAAAACATTTCAAACAATTCATCATGTGCCAAAATGCGTTGGCGTTTTGTCCCACGCTCGCTTGTTGCTGGTGATGCTCCTGCATCACTCATGTCTATTATGATGTGCATGGATCTATGATTGTGTTGCGTAAACTATTTACTTTATGTCTATTCAGTATTTGATCACTGTCATTGTGCATCTTTAGTTTTAATATATGAATATGAGAGGTGAAAAATAGATTCGATGTCAGGTTTCACTTTTCTAACTTCATCATACACATCTCGGCTACGCTTTGGGTGAGACCTCCTTCCCTTGCAGAAGGTTGAATATTCTAGCATACATAGACTACATCAATGCCTTTGTTGGTAACCTTTGAGAAACCTGGTCTCAATCTTGCGCCAACAACCCTCTACCGTAGCATCCCACCATACCTACTGATCTGATACTTCCTCAAAATTTGAAGGCTTAGAATCAATGATGCTACTCATAAGAGCCATATAGTTCAAAAACTTCCTTAGAGGCCTACGCTCTCTAACAGTACTCCTAGGAGCCTCACCGACATCCCTCAATGTTTGTAATATCCACCTAGGTCTCCTAATAGAACTGAAAAGGGGATAACTCCTTCTCCCCACCTAAAGTCTGAGTTGTTAATTGTTGCTCATCCTTTGGAGCCTGCTGCTCCTTGTCCTTTGTCATTGCTGATGACTCTTGAGATATCCTAGATTCCAATTTCTCCTTGAAATTAACATCTCCACTCACAACTATATTCCATTTCACTGAAATGAAGATCCTGTAAGCCTTTGAGGTCTCGTTGTACCCCACAAATATACCCTTTTGTCATGAAGGCTCTAGATTCTTTCTCTTCCCCACAGGAACATGGATGTAGACTGGACAACCAAAGAGCCTCAAATTTCTTATCTATGGATTCGCTCCTGATAATTCCTTCTTCGAAGTCTTTCCCCCCAATATCATGTGAGGACTCTTTTTCTGCACATATACCACCATGTTACACGCCTCTTCCCAAAGAAACATAGGAAACTCCTGGTCAGGTATCATAGCCCTGACAGAACCAATGATGGAGCGGTTCTTTGTCTCTGCTGTTGATTTTTCAATAAGCAAGGTTAAGCATGAAGTTAATTCCATTTTTAGCATTTAACCATAACCATTAATGTTGCAGCAACCAAGATCACAAGAAGAAGCACCATGCACAAGAACACAAGAAGTATCCTGGGAAACCCTTCTCAACAAGGGAANTCCTAGATTCCAATTTCTCCTTGAAATTAACATCTCCACTCACAACTATATTCCATTTCACTGAAATGAAGATCCTGTAAGCCTTTGAGGTCTCGTTGTACCCCACAAATATACCCTTTTGTCATGAAGGCTCTAGATTCTTTCTCTTCCCCACAGGAACATGGATGTAGACTGGACAACCAAAGAGCCTCAAATTTCTTATCTATGGATTCGCTCCTGATAATTCCTTCTTCGAAGTCTTTCCCCCCAATATCATGTGAGGACTCTTTTTCTGCACATATACCACCATGTTACACGCCTCTTCCCAAAGAAACATAGGAAACTCCTGGTCAGGTATCATAGCCCTGACAGAACCAATGATGGAGCGGTTCTTTGTCTCTGCTGTTGATTTTTCAATAAGCAAGGTTAAGCATGAAGTTAATTCCATTTTTAGCATTTAACCATAACCATTAATGTTGCAGCAACCAAGATCACAAGAAGAAGCACCATGCACAAGAACACAAGAAGTATCCTGGGAAACCCTTCTCAACAAGGGAATAAAACCTAGCCAAATACTTTGCTATATTCTTCAAGAGAAATACCTTCACCACCAAGAAACCTAGCACACAAGAGGGTGATTAAACCCTAGAAGACTAGCTCCCAAGAGAGGTGTGCATTTTTCCCAAGAAGGTGTACTTTCTGAAATTTCCAAACTCACATGAAAGATGTGATTCCTCAATGGGGAATTTACCTTTACTTATACTAACTTGAACCTGTCAACATAAGTGTCTATTGGCACAATAGGGCTGACCTCACTATCTTATAATATAATTAATATCAACTAGATTAATTATCTTGTGCACTAATTTCCATTCATATTAAGGTGGGGCTGACCTGTACCCTTGACATTAAAATTAGGGTTACAAACATGCCCAACTCTTGAACAATATAGCAAGGGATATGATACATGCACTAGTGCTCATCCACTAGGGGCACATCCATAGGGATGTCCATATCTCTGGCTCACTGCATTACACAAAAGAACTAGTTCTTCACATGTCCACTCGTGCTCGTCCACTCGACATATCTTCTTTCTCACTGCATCACACATGAGATTCATCTGGAGTTTCTCGTCAATTCTGCTGCTCATAGGATGCTAATACATCATCTTCATTTCTGTTCTCATAACGATGCACCCAACACTTTGTGATTTCACACGTTCACCTTGTGCTCAGCCACGGGCACACCCAACTCAACAGATCGCCTTTCCCATAGGATAATCATCTGGAGTTCTTCTCAACTCTCTGAATGGATGAGGTCATCTCTACATTCCAGCTTTGTCTCAGATAGGAACCATGTACCCTTCTTAGGGGCATTCTCTCAGTTTTGTAAGTTGGAGAAAGTCTCACATAGTTGCAATGATCCACATCTCACAAGTTTGTAAGCTGGAGAATGTCTCACATAATTGCAATCATCAACACTCCCTCTCAACTAGGGAGAAAGTCTCACACATATGTACTTTGAATTTTTTCTTGGCTGGATTCATCAATACTCCCTCTCAACTAGAGAGGCATTCTTCACCAAGTTAGTTTGGTGAAGATGTTTGCAATCTACTCATGTGTAGGAAGGTATTGCATGTGTACGATTTTCCTTTGCATCATATCTCTGATATAAGGATATTTCATCTCATCGTGTTTTGATCCATGATGAAACACTGGGTTCTCAAGGAGATTTATACACGGCTCTTGTTTATCATCATAGGATCCATCTCATGGTCAAGTAAATCTACCAGAAGCTTGTGAAGACACATTGCTTCGCATAATCACTGCTATATACTCTACCTCTGTGGTACTCAAGGCCACAGAGTTTTGTTTCCTGCTGCATTAGGAAACCATGGAAAACTTCATGGTAGAACATAAACTGGATGTGCTCTTCCGGTCCACTGTATTTTCTTCTCAATTTGAACCGGCATATCCTGCAAAATGAAGTTCATACTGAAGGCATATCTCAGGCCATATCCAACTGTGCCTCATATATATCTTAATACATGTTTTGTTGTTGTCTAGTGAGTCTGTCTCAGTTGACTCATGAAATGACTAAGCACATTCATTGCATGGCATGAATCAAGTCTGGTGTTAACCAGATACATCAGTGATCCAATCAATTGTGGATCAATCTCGTCTAAATCATCATCAATCTTCTTCTTTTAAATTCATCACTTTGGATTTTTCATTCTGTCATACTTGAACTTCTTTAATATTGTCATTGTATATTTTCCTTAACTCAGTAAAATCTCATCGGTCCTCTGTCATACTTCTTGTCCCAAGAAGTAGTGCATCATACTCATATTATTATTTTCGAATTCAAAAGTCAAGGATTACTTGTATCCAACAACAAGGATTTCTGAATAAGTAATCAAAATCAGGCTCTCATCATCAACACTGTAATGATATAGATTTGGATCAACAACACTCTTGCTGAAATCCAAACTCATCAAGAATTGATCTATCTGATATAGTTTCCAACTCATGGATGGTAGTACGAATGGAAGTGTACCGCATTTACGGGATCAAGTGTATCATCATAGACAACTCCCTCTATTTGTGAGAAACCTCTGGCTATAGATATCATTTTGTATTTATCGACACTTCCATCAACTGCATGCTTGATCTTATAGATCCACTTGGAAGTTACCACAGACTTCCCTTCTGTTCCCTGAATAATATCTTATGCATCATTCTTTAGGATATACTAGTATTCTTCTATTATCTCATCTTTCCATACCTGGTCTCTTGTTTCTTTTCTGAGACAAGGAGGCTCAACATCAATGAAGTGGCTCATGACTGAAGGATAGCTCGAAAATCTCTTTTTCTTTCTCGGTATGTGCCTTGCGATGATTGTATGTTTCTCTGCCTCTTTTAGGTAGGCCTTTTATTCCGTACTACAATATCTCTGAAC
Organism: Picea engelmannii; assembly: GCA_009831015.1. Taxonomy (NCBI): domain Eukaryota; kingdom Viridiplantae; phylum Streptophyta; class Pinopsida; order Pinales; family Pinaceae; genus Picea; species Picea engelmannii. Next base: position 44,091 of record ML822284.1, on the reverse strand, counting down.
ATATCAACTGGATCAACTGGAATAATGTTTGTCTCCCTTTGAACTACTGGAGGGGAAGAAGGAATTGTCTTATTGTCAATCTCCATATGAGATTCTCTGGATGTTTGAAAGGGTATTTATTTTTCAAGGACAACATCTCTGCTTGTCTCAATCTATCTCTAACCAGGGATGTAGATCTGGAATGTCTTTGAAGATTCATTGTTATCCCATAAATGTATCCTTTCTTCCTGAAGGGTCTGGATTGGACTTATTTTCTTTGGGTACTTGAAAATACACTATGCATCCAAATATCTTGAAGTGTTCAATATCAGGCTTCACTCTAGTGAAGGCTTATTTAGGAGTTTATGTTTTTCAAAGTTTGGTGAAGACTCTTGTTCTGAACATATTTTGTGTTATGCATACTTCTGCTCATGGAATCATATAAATATTTTGTCATGCAATATTGCATTGTTTGCCTCAATGATGGTTCTATTCTTCCTCTTTCTCAAACAGTTTTGACTCCCTCTGAGTCAAGTGACTCCCTCTAATGATAAACATCTTCCTTTGTTTTTAACCTGACTGGAACAAGAAAACAAAAGGAACCAAAACAAGAATATCTCCTAAAGGAGAATAATGAGTACATATCTAGAATCAAAACATTTTAAGGATTGTTGTCACAACTACAACACCTACTTGTAATGTAGCAAACTTTAGAAATGTAGTTTAGAGGCATGATAATTAAAACACTCAAACCTAGAGTCTTCACTTCCAGTGTGTTGTTCCTCTAAATGTACTGAGATCCCTCTGGATCCATGACTTTAGCAAAGGTTCCTTCCTCCTGCAATTTCCCTCATGACAATGATACAAATAATATATACAAGTGCATACTTGAGGGTGTTGATATGATTTCTCCAATGGCACCTGGTCAATCTTTGTCCTATGATATATTTATGAAGAAGGTAGTCACCATGTAACCTTTTGTCATTTGGTTATTTTGAAGCTAGCCTTTCAATGTAAGAACTTGAGTAGATGATTGGCTTCCTTGTCTTGACGTCATCTTCCTTCCATTCATTGATAGTTGTCTCTGGTAAACATTTTTTTGTATCACCAACAATAAGTCTTTGTTTGAATTCTTGTCTTCCAGGAACTTGAAGTTGCTTGATCCATCAAGCTTATCTTCCATCATAGTTAAGTTCATTATAATTTTATATTCTTCACAAACCCATGTCAACTGGGCTAGAAACCTAACGACTAGGCTAGGCTAGCACTTTTATGTTTTGTTGGACTTATGACTGCCAAAAATAAGCCTTTTAAATATAGGAGAACACTTGTGAGCTGAAGAGCTCCTTCAATGAGTTGCAGAAACCCTAATTTTGAAATTTATGCAGAAATTAGCGAAACCCTAAAAACCATATGGCCAAAATTTCAAAATGCTCGAAATTTCATTTTGAGAGTCTCTGGAGGTGCGTTGGAGGAGGTCGTACTCTCCTATGCCAAAATTATCCCCAATGTTCAAATATTAATGGATGAAACATCTCAGCAAGGAGGGTCGTACATATTTTCTGGAAACCCTAGGAGGGTCTTACGGTTCTGCAGAAAGGAGAGGAGACTTGGTAGATGCTTGTGCAATGGGTTCTTCAAGACCTATGCTCTGATACCATGTTGATTTTTCAATAAGAATTTTTAAGCATCAAGTTCATTCCATTTTTAGCATTTAACCATAACCATTAATGTTGCAACAACCAAGATCACAAGAAGAAGCACCATGCACAAGAACACAAGAAGTATCCTGGGAAACCCTTCTCAACAAGGGAAGAAAACCCAGCCAAATAATTTGCTATATTCTTCAAGAGAAATACCTTCACCACCAAGAAACCTAGCACACAAGAGGGTGCTCAAACCCTATAATACTAGCACCCAAGAGAGGTGCACACTTTTCCCAATAAGGTGTACGTGCTAAAATTTCCAAACTCACATGAAAGATATGATTCCTCAATGGGGAATTTACCTTTACTTACACTAACCTGAACCTGTTAACATAAGTGTCTATTGTCACAACAACACCTACCTCACTATCTTATAATATAATTAATATTAACCAGATTAACTATCTTTTACATTAATTTCCAGTCACATTAAGGTGGGGCCAACTTGTACCCTTTACATTACAATTAGGGTTACGGGAAGGTCCGACTCTTGAAAAATATAGCAAGGGATATGATACACCCACTAGTTCTCATCCACTAGGGGAACATCCATAGGGATGTCCATATATCTGGCTCACTGCATTACACAGAAGAACCAGTTCCTCACATGTTCACCTGTGCTCGTCCACCTGCACATCCACTCAACAGATCTTCTTTCCCACTGCATCACATAGGAGAGTCATCTGGAGTTTCTCATCAAATCTGTTTCTTAGAGGAAGCTAATACATCATCTTCATTTCTGTTTTGATGACTATGCACCCAACACTTTGGGATTTCACACGTTCAGCTTGTGCTCAGCCACAGGCACGCCCAACTCAGCAGATCGCCTTTCCCACATGATAATCATCTAGAGTTATTCTCAATTATCTGAATGGAGGAGGTCATCTCTACTTTCCATCTCTGTCTCATATATGAACCACATACCCTTATTAAGGGATTTCTCTCAGGTTTGTAAGTTGGAGAAAGTATCACATAGCTGCGATGATCCACATCTCACAGGTTTGTAAGCTGGAGAATGTCTCACATAGCTACAATCATCAACATCCTCAACCCCATTTTGTTGAGGGTTGTATGAAACTGTCAGCTTGCTCTTGATCCCTACCTCCTTGAAGTAATTAGAGGTGTAATCTTCCCCATTATTTGACCTCAAGACCTTGATATTCTTTCATGTCTAGTTTTCCACCCACGCTCTAAAGTCTTGAAACCGACTTAAGACCTCATCCTTGTTCTTCATAAAGAATATCCAAGTTTTCCTAGAAAATAATCAATGAATGTCACATAGTATGATTCTCCCTGTACTAATTCTATTGACATACCCCCACTCACATATGAATGTATAATATCCAAGATCCCCTTGGACGTACTCTCACTACTTAGAAAAACAACCTTGGAATTCTTTCCAAGTGCACACCCTCTGCAAACTCCCTACTGCTCAATATTGAACTCTGGAAAACCTGTAACAATCCCCCTCAAAATAGACAATGTCTTGTAGTGTAGGTGTTCCAACCTCTTGTGTCATACCTCACATAGTTTGTCACTGTCATGTACTAAATCCTGAATAGGCTTTCCCTGCAACCTATATAAAGTGTCCTCTCTAACCCCAATGACCACTGTTGTGTCTATGATATCTTTCTCTAGAAGTATGAGTACTTTCCCTCTCTCAAAAATAATGAAGAAACCCCTTTCCTCCATAGTTGAGACTAAGAGAAAATTCTTCTTCAGTCCTCATATGTAAAGCACATGCTCGACATCCAATGAACCTCCTGAATCAAGCTAGAATGTAATTGTTCCCTCTCTCTTCAGGGATTACTTGGAATCATCACCAAGATCCACATGAAAATATAATTCCCTCTTTGCCAGAATGCTAAATAGCTCTCATTCTTTTGTCATATGATGAGATGCACCATTTTCCAAGAACCAAGCACTCCTTGTAGCTGTACTGGTAGAAAGGCAAGAAACTACTGAGAAATCCTTCTCAAAATTCATTGCAAACTCATCTAAATACGTCTCTGCTGATGTTGTTGTCTATGTATTTCCTTTTCCCTTCTTCTTCTATGGACATCAAAATGAATAATGTCCATTTTTATGACAAGAAAAGCACTTGATTTTACTCAAGTCCTTCTTCTTCCCTGGCTGCAATGATCCTCCATCACTTTTACCCTTTTTGTTAGAACTCTTTCCTTTTCCCTTTCTTGTCTTACTGACAAGGGCCAAGTTCTCATCACTACTTCCTTGCTTGTTGCTCTTGAACTCCTCTAGAGTCTCTTCTTGGATGAAATCATCCCAAAGCCTCTACCAATCTGGGATTTTTTCCCGAGCACAAACTCCCTTGAAAAATGGTTCCCAAGACTTTGGAAGACCATTAAATGCCACATTCACAAGATCTATATCCTCTATTTTCTCCCATATGGCTGCAAGATGATCATGTACCTATGTGACCCTCATGAAATAATTGGTAACATTGTCAAATCTGAACATTTTCATCGATATGAGTTTATTCCTTAAGACCATCTTCCTATTCATGTTTGTGCTCTGGAATAAACCTACCAAGGCATCAAACATCTCTTTGGTCATCTTCTTCTTAGATATGTCATGAATTAGATGATCCTTCAATGAATCCAAGATAAACCTCTTAGATTTTATATCCTCCTTCTTGTGAGCTACCAAAGATGCTAGATCTGTTGGTGGAACAAATACTCTGTTCACTAACTCCCAAAGGTCATACTCCTTCGATGCCAAAATCACTCTTGATTTCCAATATAGGAAGTTGGATGCTCCATCTAATATGTCTTCAACTCTCAGACTTGTATCCACCTGTACGCTCCTGTCACCACTGAAACCCGTGTATGCACGCGACTTTATTTATTGAAACCTGCATATGCACATGTCTATGCCTACTGCAACCCACATATACATGATTGTCTCCAAGGATATCCACGTATGTACGTGACTGTTCTTTCTGGAAATTGCATACAACTTTGTATGACTTCAAAACCCTAGTTCTTCCTTAGTACTATTGTTTCCTTGAAATCAAATCCTTAAGTTCTGACTACTGGTTATGGGTCTGCTAATATTTCCTTACAGATATGATAGATTTAATATCACCTACTATGGATACAATATTTATCTCCCTCTCAGAGAGATTTCTTTGATACCATGTTCAAATCCTTACTTAGACACCTAGGTATTTTCTTATCTAGTGATTTCCTTGTTTTAAATCAAATTAGCACCTCACAAAAAAACATACACTGTTGGAATATTCAACTCAAATAAATATAGCATAAGCAATACTGGAAACCAAAAATCTCATCCACAATACACAAAGATATTCTTCCCATCAACTAATCTTTATCATTCAAATAACTTCAAATCTTACAAGGGCATCCAATATACCTAGGATAATGGCCCACAGAGAAATACATAAAATTATAGATAGTACCTACAAACCCTTGCAATCTCTTGTGCTATTATACAACTTTGTACTTTCACACTTCCTGAGATGTATGCGATTTTTCTTAAGAAAACCTACGTATACATTCTTGTCTCCACTGAGATCCACGTACATGCACTCAAAGACTATATAGAACTCCGTACGACTTGACCCTGTTACTGTGGATTCAATCAAATGAAGCCCACTTGCAACTGCCACTATTCTATTTTCTCCATGACTTGATCTCTACATGGAATTCCTTCTCCACCTATCCAATATCTCCTTGAATCACAGTCCTTCATGATCCAATCGTCTGAACAAAAGTCATTCTCTACTCTCAAGAATATCAAGTAAATGTCTTCTCCTTCACCCTTTCCTTTCTTTTATAAGATTAAATTATGATCTAACCCTAACCTCCAAAGTAATTGACAGTTGATATTACTTCTAACCTCACTTGATATTAGTGGATATTATTTAATTCACTAATGCTAATTAAAGTGTTTCTTTAAATAAAACTCAACTCACTGATAAAAACACTTTACTTTAATAATTGCTTTAATTAAAGTAAAGTCTCAAGGTAGAAGGTTTTGGACAACTTCCACGCGTCTAGACACTTAGACATATGCGAAAATACTTGTTTGATGCTACAAGCATCAACACTTTTCCCATTGACGTTGGGCTATGATGCATGAATGTATGTCTTATAATAATTTGCCTCTAGAAATATTTGATTCACCTTTTCAAATGAAGAACTATTTATTACTAAATCACATTATGTTTTCCTCTTGAATTCACATATCCTTGTCTTCACTTGATAGCCATATTCAACCAATATAAACCTTACCTACTTATTAAGAACTCTCACCCCTAGTCATTCTGAGACCTCCAAAGTTTCGAACAATGATCCTTATTTGAAAAGAGTAATAAGATTTATAAACATATAGTAAAAATGTGGCTCAAATTTAGGTAGGGACCTTCAATATTCAAAAAGATAACTCCACTTCAAATTATTGAGATAGGTTGTGACCATGAGATCATTTTTATTTTACAACTAATACATCTCATACAACTAATATATATCTGTGTGTGGGGGGAGCGGGGGGGGGAGGGAGAAGGAAGAAGACAATACAAGAAAAACATCCAATTAAGAATTAGACTTCTATGGAAACAATGGCTAAGGATTCTAGGTATCCTACTTACTAAGATACTTCCCATAATATAGGATTTGATAATGTAGATACAAACAATATATCCTTAGCTGAGCACCAACTAAGGAGATATTCAAATGTGTCTCTGAGAAGGGTTTTGGTAAAAATATTTGCAACATGTTCTTTGGTGGTAATGTATTCCAGCTTGTCACTTTGCTCAAATACCTTTTCTCTTAGGAAGTGGTACTTGGTTGGAATATGCTTGTCTTTGAGTGCATAAAACAATTCTTTGAAATGTTGATTGCACTTGTGTTGTCGCGGATAATTGAGATAATTTGATCATATTCTACCTTGATATCCTTCAGTGTCTACTTCATCCAAAGAATGTGCATGCAACATGATGTTGTTGCAATATATTTGGCTTCTGTTGTGGATAGAGAGATTGAAGTTTTCTTCTTTCTCAACCATGATACTAGAAAATTTCCTAGAAAGAATGCTCCTCCACTGGTACTTTTCTTATCATCAATACTTCCTACCCAATCTACATATGTATATGATGTTAGAGTGAAGTGCTTAATTCTTGAATACAACAAGCCAAAGTCCAATGTGCCCTTCAGATATCTTAATATTATTTTTATTGCTTGCACATGTGTCTCCTTTGGTGCACATTGAAATCTTGAAACCAATCCTATTACTTGCATGATGTTTGGCCTTGATGTTATCACATATAGTAGGATACCAATCATTGACATGTACAATGTTTGATTTTCTTCTAGAGATTCATCATATTTTCTCAACTTTCATCATGTGATCATGGTTGTACTGATAGGTGCACAAGATTGCATTCTAAATTTATTCCAAATTTCCTTGATATATTTGGTCTGAGAAATGAATATTCCTTTACGTGATTGAGAAATATGCAAACCTAGAAGGAATGACAATTCTCCAAGCATAGACATCTCAAATTCTTTTGCATTTCTTATACAAACTTTTGGCTCATTATATCAACATTACTTCCAAAAATGATACCATCCACATAAACCATAATGATGAAAAGATATTCATTGTTTATTTTGATGAAAATATTGTTTTCTGCAGGCCCTCTTTTGAAAACTTGTTGTTTTAGGTATTTTTCAAGTCTTGAATACCAAGCTCTGGGAGCTTGCTTTAGTCCATATAGTGATTTCTTCAGTCTGCATACATAATCTTCATTGTCTTACAACTGAAATCCTTCTGGTTTTTAAATATATACTTCTTCCTCTAGATTTCCATTTATAAAGGCTAACTTGACATCCATTTGATAGACTTTAAAATTATTGAGACCCGAAAATGCCAAAACACTCTGATTGCTTCTAATCTTGCAACTAGAGAAAAGGTTTCTTAATTAAATACCCCCTTTACAGACCAATATTGCTTTGTTTCTTACTACCTGTCCATCTTCATCCAATTTGCTTCTTAAGACCCATTAGGTGCCAATCAAATTCTTGTATTTTGGTCTGGGCAAAAGTTTCGATGTCTCATTCTTCTCAATTTGATTTAGTTCTTCTTCCATAGCATTAACCCAATGCTTATCATCACTAGCTTGTGTAAAATTCTTGGGTTGTATTTTAGATAGCAAAGAAAATTTCATTCTTCTTCTAGTTTGAACTCCTGCATTGATATCACCAAGAATCCGACTTTGTGGATCATTCTTTTGGACAATTCTGAATGGTGTATTTGGATATTGATGTTCTATTTCTTCTTGTTCTTTCTTTTCTTCTTCATTTTATTGTTCTTTATAGATTGTCTCCTCTGGATCTTCATTTGTTTGTGACTTTTCCTCTTGAGTTATTGATTCATCTACTCTTACATCAATACTATCTACAACCTTGTGCAATCTTTTGTTTCATCATTTGTAGGGCTTGATTCCATATGCATAGCCAAGAAAGATACCTTCATATGTTCTAGAATCAAACTTGCCTAAATTATATTCATTTCTATTTATATAGCACTTGCTTCCAAATACTTTGAAGTATTTGATTGTAGATGGTATACATTTACATAATTCATAAGGTGTCTTGCTATTATTCACTCTAATTTGTGCTCTATTCAAATTGTAGATTGTTGTGCTAACTACTTCTCTCCAAAAGGTGTCTGGTAGTTTGTCTTCATTCACCATTGTTCTAGCCATTTCTTGTGCAATTTTTTTCTTCCTTTCTATAACTCTATTTTGTTGTGGATTTCTTGTTGCCAAAAAATGTCTCTTGATTCCATGTTTCTCACATAATTCATCAAATTCATAAGATGTAAACTCGCCTCCTCTATATGATCTTATGCACTTGATTTTTAAATCAGTCTCTTTTTCAACTAGGTCTTTGAAAGATTTAAACTTCTCAAATGCTTTATATTTTTCTTTAAGAAATGTAACCGATGTCATTCTTGTGTAATCATCAATAAGAATCATAAAATAACTCTCACCTTTTAAAGTTTGTGTTCTTGCTGGCCCACAGAGGTCTGCGTGTACACGTTCCAATGGCTTTGATGTTGAGTACTCATTTGTTTTGAAACTAACTCTTGTTTGCTTTCTGTGCTAAATGGTTTGCAAATATTGTATGTAGGTTTTGAGATCCTTTGAATATCTCTTATTGTTTGCGTCTTGATACTTTTTACTATATTTTCAAAGTTTAAATAACCCATCCTTCTATACCATAACTAGATTTTGTCTATGTTGAAATATTGTAACTGCGAAGTATATTGTACTTATTATTGAGTTATTATCTTATGGATCAATTTCCTTTTGTGGATTGATCATGTCGAGACTTATGTATGACCAAATCCCCTTTTGTGGATTGGTAAAAACCTAATTATATGATGATAATTGAGAAGTCATCCCCTAGGGATAATTAAATAGGTTTTAGCCACTAAGTGAAGAAGTCGACTCTGCTTGATGAAGAGACACCACCCTAGCGCTCCTCAACTAGTATAAATAAGAGAGGCTAGCACCTTATTCACTCACTCACTCAAGTCACTCATCTAGTGCACAAGTTTGAAGGAAGCTCCAGTATCTGGAAGAAGGAAGAGAGAGGCACATTGCTTAGTGTTGGATATTCTATTGTGTTTGGTATTTTATCTTGGCATTGTATTGGCAATCTATATTAAGGAAGTTTTTGCTGTGTTTTCTCCCAATGAGGGTTTCCTAGGATAAATGTTGTGTACCTTGTGATTGTGTATCTTTCAGTGATCCTGCTTATGCTATTATTGTATAGTAAATTAAAAATAACTTAATAGAAACTCTAAATTTAACATGGTATCAGATCTTGACAGAATAGCGCACCTTTCACTAGGTTAACAAAAATGTCATTGTTGTCATACAAGAAAATTATGGCTTTTTGTTGGAAGATAATTTCAACCTAAAAAATATCTAGGGAAGTGCACCCTAGCCTGGAAAACTCATTGGCAACTTCAACGCACCTTTTCAGTGGAAAGATCCTCTGGAAAGTGAAACCCTAGTTTTCACTGGTACTAGAAAACCAAAAAACTAGGAAACCAAAACTAGTACCAGAAGTACCAGTCCAGATTTTCACAAGCCCAATTTCAAGGGGTAAAATTTGGATTTTTGGAAAATAGATTGCACCAGGATACTCGCCTCAGCCAAGCACACCTCTTGGTAATTTCAGATCTAATTTCTGAGCACTTTCAATTTTTGGTCATTTTCTCAGCTCCAGGTCAAGATGTCTGCAAGCACCAAGCTTGTTGAAAAGTTAGAATGTGTGGATAACTTTCGTGCCTGGAAGTATAGGATTTCACTCATTCTTGAAGATAATGACCTTACAAGATTCATCAGGGAAAATTTATCAGAACCCATAGATGCTACAACTAAAGCAAAGTACCAGAAGGATATGGTTAGGGCCAAAATAATCATTGCAGACTCTATTAAAGACCACTTGATCTCTTAAGTATCCTATAAGAATACTCCAAAATAAATTTTTGATTCCCTAACCGGAATGTATGAAGGAATGAACATTAACCAGAATATGTACTTGAGAACCCAACTTAAGAATACAAATATACAGAAAGGAGAAATCGTTCATGACTATTTCTCTAGGGTTTCTCAATTCAAGAAACAACTAGAAACAATTGGAGACAACCTATATGAATATGAACTCATAATGGTTCTATTAATGGTCTCACAATACCTTGGGATGCCTTCATCCAAACTATTTGTGCAAGAAAGGAAAAACTCCAATTTGACAGTCTTTGGGAAGAATGTGTTCACGAAGAAGCAAGAGTAACTAACCGAGAAGTAGTACTACTAAGGGATGAATATCAAGCCCTATATTCTCATGCTAAAGGAGGAAAGAGAAGGTATCACTTCAATAAGAAGACCCACCTACATAAGGAATATCACTCCTCAAAGAGACTCGTCTACAAAGAATCTCACCCTCCAAGGAGATTCCAGAAGTCTTAGAAAGGTCAAAGAAGAGAAAAGGATTTCTCCTCTTATCAATATTACCATTGTGACAAGATGGGACATATTGATAAAAATTGTTCAACTAGAAGAGAATAATATCAGAAGAGAAATACCAAAAGACACCATGCCCATGCAGTTGAAGATGATGAGCCACCCACAAAGATGATTAAAGAAAAGATTGAAGACTATGTCTTATTCTCTGCCCTCTCAGGATCAATGTCACCTGGAGAGGATACTTGGCTCATAGATAGTGGTGCTTCTAAGCACATGAAAAGTCAGAGAGAAATTCTCTCTGTCCTTACATAAAAGAACTTTCCCCAGAAAGTTACACTTGGAGATGATTACTAGTGCCCTATCAAAGGAGTGGGAGAATCCACCTACAAACTTGATTCGGGGACCCCAATGAAGATGACGGATGTACTATATGTATTAGGTTTGACGAAGAATTTGTTCTATCTCAACTTTATATAAGAAAGGCTTCAGGGTTTCATTCATAGATGGTGAAGTCCTTATGTGGCCTAAAGTAAAAACCATAGAAGATGCAATTGTTATTGGAACAGAAGAAGGTGGCCTATACAAATTAAAAGGTCACTCAGATGTAGCCTTGACTCACTCCACTAAGAGTCCATGTGAAATTTGGCATAAAAGATTGGCTCACATCAAGTATAATTCCTTACCATATGTGAGCAAGGTAGTTATAAGTCTACCAAAATTCAAGGTTGACCATGAAGGCGTGTGCAAGGGATGTGCACAAGGAAATAATATAAAGAATCCTTTCCCGAAGAGAGATGATAAAGCATAAGGAGTCTTGGAGCTCATGCACTCATATGTATGTGGCCCAATGCCATCAAACTCACTTAGTGGGTATGTATACTATGTGTCATTTATTGATGACTATTCTCGCAAGACTTGGGTTTACTTCTTGAAATCAAAAGATGAAGTGTTTGGAAAATTCAAGGAATTCAAAACCTTGATAGAGAATCTCTCTGAAAGAAAAATCAAGATACTCAGGTTATATAATGGAGGAGAATACACCTCAAAATAATTTGTAAGCTTTTGTAGAGATGTTGAGATTAAGAGAGAGCTCACCACTCCCTACAATCCTGAACAAAATGGTGTAGCAGAAAGAAAGAACAAAACTATAATGGAAGCAGTGCAGACTATGATCCATGATCAAGATATTCCAATGCACTTATGGGATGAAGCAACAAGAACAACCATGTATGTTCAAAACATATTATCCCATAGTGCACTTGGGTTCAAAACCCCTGAAGAAATGTTCTCCGGAAAGAAGCCAGAAGTAAGCCATCTCAAGATATTTGGTTTTCTAGTGTTTGTACACATTCTGAAAGAGAAGAGAACCAAGTTGGACCCTTCAGGAAAGAAGGGGAAATTTTTTGGATACTGCGAGGTCTCAAATGCCTTCAAAATTTACATACCAGGTTACCATCACATTGATATCAACAGAGATGTAACCTTTGATGAATATGCAGGACTCAAGAAATCAAGAAGATGCCATCTTGAAGAAGTATATGAAGAAGAGCCTGTAGCTCCTAGAGTTGCAGAACCAGTAAGGGAAGTTGCAAATACCCCTGATGATGAGATTCAAGAAGATCATGATATGATAGAATCTCAAGAACCTCCCCAGATGATGATCTATCACAAGAGAAAGCCAGCTTGGGAAAGGTAACTTAATCAAGATGGAGAGAAGTATGGTTCCCAAGAAGGAACCATGAGACAAGTCAAGAAACCTAAGCCATTCTCCAGTTATATGGCTTTGATGTGTGATATCATAGAAAAGGAGTCTACTTTCTTTGAAGAAGCCATTTAGAAGAAAGAATGGTAATATGCCATGACATAATAATACCAATCCCTTATAAAGAATGATGTATGGGAAATAGTTCCCAAGCCAAAGAACAAAGATGTGGTATCTTCCAAATGGTTATACAAGATAAAACATGTTGCTGATGGAAGTATTGAAAAACATAAAACAAGGTTTGTAGCTCGTGGACTTTCTCAAAAGGAAGGCATTGATTATGAAGAGACGTTTTCTCTTGTAGCCAGATACACTTTTATCAGAACCATCATAGCTCTTATAGCAAAAATGAAGTGGAAGTTACACCAGATGGATGTGAAAACAATCTTCTTAAATGGTGTCATTGAAGAAGAAGCGTATATAGAACAACCTCAAGGGTTTGAAGTTGAAGATATAAAGACTCATGTTTTAGGTTGAAGAAGGCTCTGTACAGATTGAAGCAAGCTCCTAGAGCTTGGTATGGAAAAATTGACAATTTCTCGACAAGCTTGGGCTTTACCAAGAGTAAAGTTGATTCTAACCTTTACTTCAAGGTTATGAATGATGAGCCAGTTATATTGCTACTGAATGTGGATGACTTATTCTTAACTGGAGAAGAAAATCTCATCACTAATTGTAAGAAGAAGTTCATTGTAGAATTTGAGCTGAAAGACCTAGGCCTAATGCACTATTTCTTAGGTCTTGAGGTTTGGTAGAGCCCAAAGAAGATATTTCTCAATGAAGGGAAGTATGCAGTTGAAATACTGAAGAGGTTTGACATGTTGGAGTGTAAATCCATGAACACACCCATGGATACAAAGTTGAAGCTATTGGTTGATACTTCGTCAGAATTGGTTGATGCTACGTTGTATAGACAGATCATTGAATCGTTGATGTATTTGATGAATACCAGGCCAGATATATGTTTTGTTGTGAACACCTTGAGTCAGTATCTGGTAGAGCCCAAACGTGTTCACCTTGTTGCTGCAAAAAATGTGATGAGATACCTTAAGGATACGTTGGACTTTGATCTATGTTATAATGGGGTTCATGACTTCAGACTGATTGGTTATACCGATTTAGATTGGGATGGAAGTGTTTCTGAAAGAAAGAGCACTTCATGATTTTGTTTCAGTCTGGGGTCATCCATGATTTCATGGCAGAGTAGGAAGCAATCTAATATTACTCTCATCACATCAAAAGCATAATACATTGTTGCATGTTCCACCAGTTGTGAAGCCATATGGCTTCGAAAGTTGTTGATAGTTCTATTTGATCTAGAGATGGAAGAAACCGTGATTCTATGTGATAACCAAAGTTGTATAAATATGATAGAGAACCCTATGTTCCATGACAAGTCAAAGAACATAGAAATACAATATCACTACATTCATGATATGGTGCAGAGGGGAGCTATAAATCTCCAATAAGTTGACATAGATGAGCAGATTGCAGATGTGTTGACCAAGCCTCTGTCTCATGTAAAGTTTGATCACTTTTGAGACAATATTAGTATAGTCTGAAAGGACCTCCCTCGAAAGGGGGAGCGATGTTGATGATACTATGGTATCATGACCAACAACGAGTAGCTCAAATAGGATTTTATATCCTAGGGGACTAATCATCCCTGGACAGGTCCCAAAGGTCCGATAAGGATAGTCTGTTAGAGTACCTGTGCATGTATATGCCATTGTGGTCAGTAGTGGTAGCTCCGTTAGGATTTTTATAATCCTAGGAAATCTTATGATTCTTGGGCAGATCCCGAAGTTCTGGTAAGGACGGTCTATCAGAGTACCACATGGTAGCTCCATTAGGATTTTATATCTTAGGGAATCTTATGATTCCTGGGAAGATCCCTAGGGACTGTTAGAGTACCACAAAATGTTGTTACACCTGCCTCATTCTGTTTCCCTATGATGATGATGATGTTGTTGCTCTAGCCTCATGTTGTGATGATGTTGTTGCTCCAGCCTTGTGTTGTGATGATGTTGTTGCTCCAGCCTAGTGTTGTGATGATGTTGTCGATCCAACCTCATGTTGTCATTGATGTTGTTGTTGTTGTTATAGATTTTATGCTAACTAATGTTGATGTTTCAGATTCCAGCTCGATGCTATGAAAGATGATGATGATGCTATTCCAACTCCATGTTGTGAATGATGATGATGATACTCCAACTCCATGCTGTGAATGATGATGATGATTCTCCAAATTCATGTTGTGAATGATGATGTTATTGATGATGAGAAAAACTTCCAATGATTTATATATATGCCAATCAGTGTTCTAGATGTTGTTGATGTTGGTTCCCTCTCTCTCTCTCTCTCCTAATGATGTTGTAGAATACCCTTCTTGTTAAGGAGGAGTGTTGAAATATTGTAACTGCGAAGTATATTCTACTTATTATTGAGTTATTATCTTATGGATCAATCCCCTTTTGTGGATTGATCATTTCAGGACTTATGTATGACCAAATCCCCTTTTGTGGATTGGTTAAACCCTAATTATACGATGTTGATTGAGAAGTCGACCCCTAGGGCTAATTAAAGTGGTTTTAGCCACTAAGTGAAGAAGTTGGCCCTACTTTATGAAGATACACCACCATAGCACTCCTTAGCTAGTATAAATAAGAGAGGCTATCACCTCATTCACCCACTCACTCAAGTCACTCATCTAGTGCACAAGTTTGAAGGAAGCTGCAGTTGCCAAAAGAAGGAAGAGAGACGCACATTGCTTAGTGTTGGATATTCTCTTGTGTTTGGTATTTTATCTTGGCATTGTATTGGAAATCTATATTAAGGAATTTTTTGCTGGGTTTTCTCCCCCATAATGGTTTCCCAAGATAAATGCTAGGTACCTTGCGATTGTGTATCTTTCAGTGATCCTGCTTATGCTATTATTGTCTAGTAAATTGAAATGAACTTAATAGCATCTCTAAATTTAACAATCTACTTGTCCCATACATAATTTTTCTCCTTTGACTTTATTAAGAATGTATACATTGCTTGGATTATGTTTGCATTTGCCACTAATATTTCTTAACCTACTTTCCTTATCTCACATCCTTTAGAATGAAATGTGAGGTTGTAACCTTGATCACACATTTGACTAACACTTAGAGGATTGTTTTTTAACCCTTCAACATACAAGGCATTCTGTGTTTTAGTCTTTCCATTATCAATACTATCGATACCTTTTCAAATTATCCTCGTAGAAGCATTATCCCCAAAGGTAACGATGACTCATTTTTCTTCCTTTAGGATGAGAAATTTGTTCTGATCCTTTGTCATGTGTTTTGAACATCCACTATTAATGTACCATTGGATTCCTTTATCTTGAGCATACATTGCAAGTCTACGTTATTCTTTCTTCGGTTCTTCTTGCTTCCTTTTCCACACCTTTGTGTATTCTTCTCTATGCTTGGTAAGAGAATATTCTTCCCTATTTTATTTAGGAGACTTTATTATTCTAATTCTACAGTCACATGCTATGTGCCCATAGTTATTTCACTTGTAACATTCAACATTGTAACCAAGTAGGGGAACAAATGAATTGTAGTTTCTATCAACAAACCCATGAGAACTTCTAGTTTTGTTTCTCACATAATCATTCTTTAAGGTTTTATAACAACCTCTATTTCTATCTCTCACATGATCACTTCTTTCATAAGCTCTACGCTATGTTGTTTTATGACCAAAATTATTGCAAGAAAATCAATAGCCAAGAAACAGATTTCGGTACTGGGTTGTGAAAGCTCTTATTGGTGGAAGGGCTCTTTTGAACTCATACTTGCGAGAAGAATCATAATTATGTTGGTCATGATTTCCTTTCCTACTATTGATTTCATTGTTGATGGATCCTTTGAGAATATTTGCATAGATTTTAGGGTTTTCTTCATTTTCCTTTTCTGGTGGCTTTGTGACCTTAGTGCTTGTATCTCCCTTAGGGATATTTTGTTTTTCGTCATAGCCAAGACCTATCTTGATGAATGGTGACATTTGGAAACTGAGAATATTATCTAATATTGCAGTACTCTTTCCAAAATTCAATCTCCTATTCAATTGATCAATTGTTTTCTCTAATTCCTTTCTTAAGGAAACTATTTAAGCTTCTAGCTTCTCGCAATTTTCTTCTTTTTCTCTCAGTTGGATTCTCACCACTTCTTCTATCCTTTTTGCCTCTTCTAGTTGATTCTTCGGGATGATAACTATTTTTTTGTTTCAACAAGATCATGATCCTTCTTTTCATATTTCTTCAATTTCTCTTTTTTCTTTTTATTCTTTCCCCTGAGTCTATCTATTTCTTCTAAGACACTAACGAGTTCTGCTTCAAGGTTCACTTCCCCATTAATGTATTATTCTTTTGAAATTGATTTTTCTTTCTGATTGTCTTCATTTTATTTATCAGTAGACTTTGTATCCATGTCTATTAAGATGAATTATTCTTTGTCAATATCAGAAATATATCCATCACTTTCTCTAGATGAGCTATTATTCTCTCTAGAGTAAAAACTCTTCTTCTTAATATATTTTCCTCTTTTGTGTCTATAAGGTTTGCATTTATTGTTATGTTCTTATTTATCATTACTATCCTCATCATCATTGTCTTCCCTATTTGCATATGGACATTTAGAAACAAAATGTCATATTCTACCACAATTAAAACATTTGAACTGTAGCTTACCTTTGTAATTGCCATATCCTCCTTTTAGCTTTCTCACAAATTGTGTTTCTTATGTATTTGATTCATGGGTGGAAAAATCATAGAATTTGTGTCCTTTTGTCTTCTTTGATGCTTTCAAGGTTGCTTCCTTCCATGTTGGCTTTTATTTTTCTGTCCTCATCTCATATGCAGTGAGAATCCGATGCAGATAATCTATCATTAGTTTATCCATATCCTTCATTTCTTCAATTGCAAAGACCCTGGAATCAAATATTGAGGGGAGAGACCTTAGCACCTTTTGCACAATCATTGGTTATTCAACCTTCTCACCAAGTCCTCTGATGGTATTGAAAATTTCATACACTCGAAGGAAATAAGATGCAAAATTTTCTTCATCTTTCGTTTTCAAATTCTTGAATTGTCTTCTATGAGTTTGGAGATTTTCCTTCTTCACCTTGCCATTTCCTTCATAAATGTTTTGAAGTTTGTCTCAAATATATTTTGTTGATTCACAATGCATCACCTTAAAAAATCATGATTACGATAGACCACACAAGATAACATTCATGGATTTTGCATTATGTTCACTAACCTTCTTCTTGGTGTTATCTGTTGGTGGAGTTTTTGGGGCTATATATCCAGTCATGATTGATTTGAAAATATCAAACCCAAGATCCATTAGATAAGTATGCATCCTCATACTTCAAAATGCATAGTTTTTTCTGTCAAACAATGGAGCCCTGTTTGTGGATAAACCTTCTTGACTAGCCATGTGTGCTCCTGAGATATACCTTCTAGCGCTTAGACTATTTCTGAAGGAACCCGCTCTAATACCAATTGTTGAACTTGTTGTAACATTAATTAAATTATTTAAATAAAAAATTAAAAAATATTTTAATTAGTTCTAAATAGATATTAATTAGTTAATTAGATAATTTTAATTCTTATATTTTCTTTACTTTTAAGTTTAATTGGTTTATATAAATAATAGTCTTATAACTTTTAACTTTAGTTTTAGTTTTTAGTATTAGGTGTAATATAGTTTAATTAGTTTATATAAATAATAGTCTTATAACTTTTAACTTTAGTGTTAGTTTTTAGTATTAGTTGTAATATAGTTTAATTAAATGATCGAAATTATATTTTATTAGATGTTATAACAATAAAATATTTTATTTGTTTATAGGGTGATTGTACTCCGACAAAGAATTTTGATGGTCCACATGTAACTGCCCCCCTGACTATACATTGTTTAACAAAAATCCCCCCCCCCCCCATAGAAACACAAAGTGGTTTTGGAATATGAAACGTGCCGATCATGAAAGTCACCGTGGACCCTCCCTTGGTGGATTCCAATACCACGAATAACCCCCCTGCGGTGATATAAATTGGTTTCAAAGAATGCTACGTTTCAATCAATGGATGCAATGTGTCCCCCTTTAAATGGTTTTCAAATCATGAAAGGACCCCCTGCAATGACTTTTGAAGCGATAAGTGGTTTTCCAAAAAAAAACAAAGAACCTGCCAAGCTGCGTTAAGTTATAATGCCAGATCATCAAAATAAAGATATGTGTATGGTCATATGTATGCACGTGGACAATACGATGAGTTCAACTTAACACTCATTTCTACTTGTTGTCATCATCAAAAGGTTTGTTTCGCATCCAAATATAAGTTGACATGTTCTAATGCAAGCATGAATAATTATTATGCCAAATTCACAACAGTTGAAGTCTTTGCCATCAACATAAGTTCTAGTTCGATCTCTATTTTAAAGTTAAATCATACAAAGGTCTTGTCACTCACAAAAGAACACATTTATAGGATTTTTATCAAATTCATGCCGAGATTTTCTTGTTATGTGTTAATCATGCAAATGGACATTGTCATGATTAATCATTATCAATTTGTTCTATTTATATGAATCGGTTTCTACAATATTGGATCATATTGAGCATCATATCCGTTTTTATTAGTTTGTTTACGACAAGTTTCGTAGTGTATGGTAATTATTTAAGCTATTTTGTCCTATGAAACTGTTGTAAATAAACTTGTAAGAATTGATTTATGTCTGGCAATATCAAATTTTAAGGCATCAAATAAGCCAACAATTTCATATTTGAAGGCTTCATAATAGCATTCAAGAAATATAAAAGAAGCAACAAAGGATTTGACAAAAGGAAGGGGATTGGGGAAGATATCAACAGTAAAGAGGATTGTGCTCTTTTTTATGAGCCCGTGGGGCTATCGATTATGTAAATTTTCATGAATTAGAGCGGTTCATTGGATTCATCTTTTATCTGAATAAATCCTTGTTTCTTTTCTAATTTCAGTGCTAAGATCCTTCAAAATTCCATTTATGTTCTTCTCTACGAAATCTCAATTTGCAAGTTAACAATTCGGTACTACATCCACTGTTAAATGAATATTTTTATCAAGCCTTGCTTACGTGTGAAGTATTTATACATAAGAAATACTTACAGTGAAAGGATTTCAGTCATGAACCTTTCCTACATTATATATATATTCAATAAACTACTATTAAGATTGAATGGAATGTTTTGATACTGAATTCATTTTCATGCTCAGTGTATTACATTTATTTAGAGATGAATTCACTAAAGCAATGCCCAACAATTCATTTTCTCTCTATTATCGAAAAAATAGTGACTTATTTACTCACCATTTATGTCAAATTATTTGTTAGCTTCTATTTTTTTCTACCATCCACCTATCAACTTTATGCTTTGTTCTATAAGAATCTATTCCCAGTGGATTACGCCTCTGATCTTTGAAGTTACAACCTTTTTATTCCACTCTGTTGTGATCATTATCTTCAACCATGTTTATTCTTTTATTCAACATTCAAATATGGCATATGTGCTTAATGATGTGAGTTGTTGTTTAGTGGCAGTGATCAACCAGTTTCTATTTGTCTTTGAGGGAGCCCCCTCTGGTCCAAGAGCCAAATTGGATCTAAATTTGGTTCAATATTTCTTGGCATCGTTTTCAAGTAGCCAGTAACCATCTCAAGTTACAACATATTTTTTGGGTTGTTTTCGGGGAACGAAGGTTCTAAATAGTTTCCCCGGGGTATGATAAATATTATATCTTATTCTTGTTGGTGAACGATAGTCAAATAACAAGTTGCATAAGAGTTTCAAGTTTATCTTTCAATTAAGTTTTCACCCGGTGACTCCATTGTGATTCCAATCAAAGTTTCAAGACTCCACTAGGAAGTGAGCTCTGTTGAAAAATAAATGAAGAATCATTATAAAATGATCAAGTACCAAAAGGTAAGTTTATTTCGAGAAATTTTATATCTGTTGATTTGTCCTTTACTACTCCTTCTTATAGATCTGAAAAAAAAAATCTGCTATCTTGTACAGTCAGAGGATCATACATTCAAAGTCTCGTCTCTTTTCTTAGAAAAAGAAACCCCGGCTTCTCCTTGTGTTCCTCAAATAGATAATATATATTCATTAGTTCCTTTTGTAAATAGTGATAAGGCTCTTGCATTCGTATCTTTTGAAAGTTATCTTGAACAAAAAGTCCAAATCCCTATTCTTCCAAAACATAATCAGTCTTGTAAACTAATTGAGAATTAGACTTATATATTAGCTCCTATAGTCAGTAGTATACCTTCTGAACAACTTGCAAAGATTCATCCTTGGGTTATAAATTGATATAAACCTCTTAAATTGTCATCTCTCCTTCATGATTTACCTTCCAAAATTTTCAAATATCTTCCTAAATTCAGTGGAGAAGATAATGTTTCAGTAGAAAAAACACATGGAAGCCTTCAAACATTTTATATATTGCTTAGATATTCAACATGAGGATGTTCACTTAGTCTTTAGAAGGAGAGGTCATAAGATGGTTTAGAGACTTAGCATCTGATTCTATTGATTCTTGGATTGATTGTTATGATCTTTTCTTGCACAAATGGGCTGAAAATAAATCTCATCATCAATATCTTTCTGAATTTTATGCTATAAAAAGAAGGAAAGATGAAACTGTTGCAAGGTTCAACAAAATATTTGAAAATAATTATCACAATTTTCTAGTTGATATTCAACCTTCTAAAGTTGTTTCCAAGGTGTATTATGCAACAGCACATCATCTTGATTTGGAATTTTATCTCAGAGAAAGGAAGTCTCCAACTTTGCAACATATGTTCATGGATGTTGAGGAGATAGAGAATAGTTTATGTGCATGTGGGAAACTGCTTGGTTAGATAAAGGATGAGAATATGGATACATAGGAGCAAAGAGAAGAAGATGAACAAAACAAATCAGATAAGTATACATCCTTAATTCATATTGTTGAAAAACAAGAAGAGCCTTTAAATATTTTAGATCAACAATATGTTAACGAATGGGAAACTGATTTTTGCATAAATTTTTCAAGTAATTTTCATAATGAGGAAAACAAATTTACTGATGATGAATCTAAACAAGATAACTACTATAGACATATTCGTGAAGAGTTTCAAGGATATACGATACTTTTTTCTACTTTGAAAGATAAAAGTCAAGATTTCATTTGGTAGATTGATATTTCTTCTTAGGACAATAATGGTGAGTTTCAAATACATTCTGAAGTTTTAATAAATTTAGTATGTGATAATAAACATCGTAATGAATTTTATCATTTTCAAGAAGATCAAAGGGAGATGTCTGAATTTCCATATTTTGAGTTTATTTTTGAACACTGTTGTAATAAAGGATTTAAATCAGTTTTAGAGCATAGACAAGATTGTTCCTATAGTAGCAAGGAACATGAAGAAAATATTTTTCTACCATTTACAAAAAATTTCAGTAGTAATCTTATATATGATAAAGTAAAAGGATTTGGAGATCAAAACATTGGAGAATGCTTTGATAAGCATGCATAATTTAAAGAGAAATCAATTATAATGGAAAAACAATTCAGTCAGATGGATCAAGCAGAGGTATTCATCGAGGAAATGGAGGTAATATTTCATGATTTTGAAGACCTTGTTGCAATTTTCCTTGAATCATCAGGAAGAGTAAGTGTTACATTTTTCTTTTTCCCTTGGTATGGATCAAACTTTTATGTTTAGTTACAAATGTCCATACTTTTATGTTTCAAGATTAAAAATGAAAGTAAATTGCATTCAAATAATCAATTTTCTGGTTGGTTGCACTGGAAGTTTCACTTCACTTAATCAACATAGTTGAATTGATTAGGATGAGGAAGGTTATGTACATAAATAATCTCATAATTTGAGCATTTACTTTAGTTGTTCAAAAAGTTAATAAGTATTATTTTTTAAATAAATAAATCTATATGTTCTCAAACTTTATAAATCTTAATAGAATAGATTGTTCTAACTATTAATGCATATTTTGACATGTTATTTTTAAACTAGAAAGGAGAATATCCTATTTATTTTCTAGTGAATGTTGAAAAAGGATGCTTTAGATAATTCTTTTCTAAGTAGAGGTTTTAATGTCAAACTTATAATTCAGAGCTTTACTCAAGGCATTCTATTTATTATTAAAATAATCAAGTATTGAATTGGTATATTTTGGAAAGATATAGTTAGGATTGAGGAAATGAAAACCTTATGAGTATACTTTATCACTCAATTATTTCCAAATCATCCTTGATAAACAAATATCATTCCTTGGTGTGTAAAACATATTGATTGCCCCCATTTGATGCAAAGTATCAAATAAATTGAAAGAGATAGTGAAAGAAAATTCAATTGGGAAATGCAGGTATCTTCACCGGGGCTATGAACACTTGCTGACAGTGAAACAAGGCCTGTGATGTCGGGGTGACTACACCATAGGCTATGTATTCTTTTTGGAAGTGTAGCAACACCATGAGGATGAGAAAAATTACCAATGGGTATCTTTATCTTATTACTCAATCAAATTAGTTTCCTCATAAATAACTTTGTTCTAACCTCAATTTAAGCCATAATATAAAATGTTTATCTTTAAACCGTAAACCATTGAGTTAGTAAATATTAGTTATAAATTTGACCCTTAAAGCCAAAATTTATTATAGACAATTCCCTAGTAAAGTTGAATGTGGGAAAATATTTTTATCCTTTACTAGTCTTACCCTCTAAAAACATGGTAAATTTTGAAATTATTAGTAGTTCAATCTCTTCAATTATAGATTAATCATATAAATGAGAAGAAAAGGTTTTATTAATTTGTTCAAAAGAGAAATTCACTAGAAGAAGTGTTTTAGTATTAGTTTTCTTTTCAAAATAATAACTCCATACCCAATAAATAAGGCACCTGGTCTACAATTCTTTAGTTCCTACGGAGACATCATCCCCAATTGGAGCCTAATGTTGTAACATTATTTAAATTATTTAAACAAAAAGTCAAAAAAATTATTTTAATTAGTTCTAAATAAATATTAATTATTTTAATTCTTCTATTTTCTTTAATTTTAAGTTTTATTAGTTTTTATAAATAAGAGTCTTCTAAAATTTTAACTTTAGTATTAGTTGTAATATAGTTTATATAGTTTAATTAAATGATCAAAGTTATATATATTTTTAATAGAAACGGTTGGGATTTTATATTAAAAAAATAAATTTTAACTTCCCTAGATTACATAAAGCAGAGTAATGGAATCTTTGTTCTTCTCCTAGAAAATTGACTATCTGTTGTATAATAATTATGCTGGTGAAATCAGTCCAAAAGGAGTTACTAATTTTCCATGTAAAAATGGCTACATAAGTAAACAAAATTAGCAAAAAATTGCATTTCATCAAAAGCCTGTCTAAAAGTTTTGGAAAGCTACTGGGTCCTCCTGGAGGTTTGTTGGATATGTTGTTGGATTAGCATCAGGGTGATGAATTCCTTCTCCTGGGTTTGGCTAGACTGGAACCATCGTTGGAGCAGGAGGTACCAGAGGGTGCTCATTGTTTGTTGCTGAGTGGAAGGTTGAGGGAATCCTTGACCCTATTGAATCATTGGAATTCACTGGATGTTGAGGATGGTTTAAAGGATTTACCACTTGTTGTGCCATTTCTCCAATTTTCCTAGTATTCCTATTGATCCCACAGAGTGCAATTGCGAGCTCTTGATTATGCTTGAGTTATTGTTGATGTAATTGATCCTACAAATTGGATACTTCATCCAACAACCCCTAGTTTTCACTTTGAAAGTCCCAGAGATGAGAGTCTATTCGTTCTTCCATGTGCCTGACATCCAAACACAGAGCGCAAAATTGCTCCTTCAATTCCTCCGAGACGCAGGATGGGAAAGTGCAAGGGGATTTGGATATCCGCTACATGATGGGAGGGCACAGAAGCAGGCTTTTTTGGACTTCACTGTAGAAATGAAAAATGTAATGGGTACACAACGTTAACCATAATTGTGGGAGAGGGAGCGTCTACACACACTTGATGGAACAGGGAACAAGAATTACCCACGAGAACTCACACAAAGAAGAGCAGTGGAAGTGACACCATGAAAGCTGGGAGGGGCATAATAGAGTACAAAAGAAGCGTTGAGGAGTTAAGAAAAGGAATGGGAAGAGGAGGAGAAGGCACAGGGAGGAA